>QLPD01003219.1:0-22974 GCA_003314085.1 Hymenopellis raphanipes
GGGTAGGTAAACGGTATTGCCGCAGGCGAGATCTTCTTCGATGTCCTAGAAATGAACAAATGCTGCATGAGGCGCTGAAGCCAAAGGGATGGACCAATATAGGCGCACGTTTAATGAAACATCGTCCATGGCAAGCATCGGGGCAAAGGTGTAGAAGAACTGGCTGAACGCGGCCCATTTCCAATGTGTCCTGAGGATCGCGAGCTCCGGCGACGACGACGGCGCCACCGGGGGCGCGGGAGGCGCGGGCGGTAGCTGTTTATCCTCTTGGATAGCGGTTGTGCGGGTGGAAGTGCGACGGGCCATCCTGAGTGAACTGGCAAGGCCGTTTATATGAATAGTAGAGGACTGCTCGGCTCGTCACTGCACCGAATTGGACAGGAAAAGTGGAGTGTCCCGGAAAGGAAAGCCAAGAAAGACTTCCTACTGATAAGGCAATGATAAATAGAAATAAGTGGAAAGAAGAGGTCGAGCACTGTAAGCGTCGTCGACCACAGCAAATAGCACAAGGTTACTCGCCACACCCGGAATCCCAAACAAAGGTACACTTTGCTGAGTCATGTCACGGTAACGGTCACGCATTTGTTGATGGACTTTCAAGAACTTGAGAGTATCACTATGCTAGGCAGAACTCTGATTCAGGAAAGGTTTATTCTCACAAGGTATGAAGAGATATACATACTTCCCATTTAGCGCACCTGTGTGGTCATGGAAAAACATTCAGCTCTTGCGATCAATTCATGAGTCTACTTTGGCGGTCTTTAGAAAATGCCAACGAGGGCACGACCTTGACAACATAGCTTCTTCGGCATCAGTACTACTAAGATACCCTCAAGGATAGGGAGGGCGAACTAATAATAATGAGCACAACATGAATACTGCCAAGTCCGGTTGACCTGGAAATAATCAAAATCCCCTTTGTAGCACCAAAACGCAGAGGCAACAATCAATGGATGTGTTACAGATCTGTTGTCGTGCGCACGTTCGCGTTTGGTTCAAGGCGGTGAAGGCCAGATCGGGCACATCCCGATTAAGGACACCCCCAAAAGGAGCTGACTAAATCTTGTTTGCTTTCCACCTCCATCTCCAAAATGGTTCGCTCGGTTCTGCTGCATTGATCTACTCAAGAAATCGACGTCCTACTTACAGATTATTCCTGTTCGATGCTTCTCATGCGGCAAAGTCGTCGGAGACAAATGGACCGCTTATTTGAAGTTATTAGCAGAAGACAAAAGCGAAGGGTGCGTCGTCTCCCCTCTATCTTTCCTTTAGTAATTAATCCAAACGTAGTGAAGCTTTGGATGACCTGCAACTAAAACGTTATTGCTGTCGGCGCATGGTCTTGACACACGTAGACCTCATCGAAAAACTGTTGCAGTACAATCGTGCGTTACTCATCCTACGGTTATGCGTTGACTTACGTTGGACCCAGCCATGGAGAGAACGAGAGATAAAAGCCAATTTCTTCAACCTGGCCAATCATTATAAAGGCATTCATTTATATTATGTTGTATCGTTACTGGTATTGAAGCTTAAGCGACACCTTCAAGTTCTCTCCCTGTCATGCGACGCTCTTTCAAGGCATGTCCATGTATAGCTGGCTAAATATTGACAACTCCTTCATCCTTGCATACTGATGCCAATCCGAAGCCTTATCAAACACCGCTCAACAACAGGCTCGACGATTTCGCTCTTTCCACAATATATATACGACTTTCCCGCTGAACATAGACAATCACGAGTCGTTACATGGCATCTGAAGCTGGGGATATATCTGTACCTGATACCTTCAAACACACGCCGTGACCTCCAAAGAATGCTGCCAGACCGCCTGCTCATCTTCCTTCGACAGATTGAAACCGGCACGCCCGATATCATCTCCGTGGTTGTCTCTCCTGCTCCATCCTTCCGTCTTCTTGTCAAGAAGGGCGAACAACATGTACTCCGCGCACTCCTGGGCAGAGACTCCAAAGAAGTATAGGTAAATCCGCAGGAGGGGCTTGAGGATCCGCATCGGCCACCAGATAAGCAGTTGCTCCATCGCAGGCGTATCCACAAACCCAGGATGTATATGCGTGAACCCAATCCCGGCGTTTTGTATCGCGAACTCCTAAAGACGATTAGCCTTTCACGTTGACAGACACGTCAACCTACGAACCTCCACCATAACATCATTATAGACGGATGGCTTGCTGACGGCTCCCCACCATGTATGGTTCTTCTTGAGCGCCAAATCCTCCCTGTTCACTCCGATACTCTTCTTCCCCGGTGCGAGAATGGTCATCACCTGAGCATCTTCCCTTGCGTCCCTCGCCGTCTTCAGCGACGGCAATAACTCATTCGCAAACTTGAACCGGTTGTAATACCGCATCACCATCATCCTATCGTTCCCCTCCTCTGTCTCGTCGCGGCCCGCGAAGCGGAAGTACCCCGCAGACAAGACGAGGAAGTTGATCCTCCCTCCTACGGCACCCAGCTTTTCGGATAACTCCTTACACGAGACGGTGATGTTGCGCATGAGATACGCGTCGCAGGAGACGAACTCGCGCAGGACGCCTTCCGGGCGCGGGAGAGACGCGAAGGTCCTTTCCGCCCCCTCCCGATTACGGCCAACGATGACGAGGTGCATGTTACCATCGAGGTACGAGGAGAGTACTTTGGCCATCGCCTCTCCTACGCCGGATGTGCCTCCCACAAAGACGGCGACGGGGGTGTACGATGGCCTGAATGCAGCATTTGATGTTCTGGCATCTGCGAGGGAGGGCATCGTGAGGAATCTTGGGCACGTAGATGGCTGTCACTCGCCTTTATATTGATGGCACCTACTCAAGGGACATATATCCTAGACGCGACGCGCGTCGTTCGATCCACTGACAATTATGAAACACACGAAGTTGTATCTTACTTACGCACATTCTCGGCAGCATACAGACCCTTGAATGCGCCAAGCTAGGAACGATTGTCTGCTTACATTGACAATTACACCTCATCGAATCGCTTCATACATTCGTCTCCCCAACGAATGTTCTCATACCGTTTACCTTCCACCTGGACACCATAGAGATAGAGCTGTAGCTATATGAGGAGATTGAGCAGCAGGATGACCCCAACAGTCTCGGAAAGCCACGGCAGGCTTGTCCATGAAACATGCTGAACCCAATCTTCGGCTCAGCAACAAAGTGTTTTCACCACAAGGCTTTCAAGAAAACGAAAGATTCATGGACCTCCACTATAATGACATTGTAGACGCACTGTGACCGTGCCTCTCATAATATCAGCAAAAAAACCTTGCGTAGTGTTCTCTTAACATATACCCAGCTGTTCCTTTTTCCTTAGCGAACTGTAAGTACCTGCAAATTGAGAATAATCATGAGCTCTCATTTTCGACGGATTTGCATTTTGATTCATTGCTAAGGCCATTGGAGATCCCTCGTACAGTGTTCTGGCCGTCACGGTGGTCCAGCTTCAATGAGGGATCGGCAAATTTCGGCGCCTATTATCCATCCGGCGATAATACAACGAGAAAAACTACCGGAACAATGCGTCCACATTTCTAGTCCACAGTACACTGACCGAATGTGGCAAAGAATGAGCAACGGGGGGTCCGGATCGGGTAATTGTGACTGACATTCCATTGTGACAAGTTCGATCATCTGAACTTGGCAAATACAGTCAAGACGCGAACAAACACGCGCGTCGTCGCGCTATAAAAGCGTGAGTTTCCTGTTTCTTTGTTCCCACTACTCTCTCATCATGGCGACCTTACCGCAGCATCAGACCGCGCCCGGGAGATTACTCTCGACGCCGCGCAAAGCGCCTAGAATGACCCAACCAGGAGCTGGTAGGCTCAATCTCGACGACCAGCGCTTCTATCTGAAGGAATCTACTACTGGACAAACCGTTCAAGTCCCCGTCGATACCTTTCTTACCCATTATGCCGATCTCCTTCACTCTCGACGAGACACCGACGCCCTGGTCAGTTACGTTGAACGAGAACTGAAGGCTTCAAAGGATTGGACTAAGCGTGGCTGGGACGCAACGAACATGCAAGGCCCTACCGAAGATCTCTCCTTCAAGAGACTGGAGGGCGTCGCAGAGAGTATCCATAAGCACTGTTCGGACTGGAACAATACGAAAAGGCACCCTAAGCTCCAGAAGCGCACCACTCGGCTTGTTTGTCGACCAAATCTTAAAACCTCCTCTGAGGTTCGCGGGGGCTCTATGAGGACAGATGCCCGGTTCATCCTTATCGAGGAGGATGGCAAGACAATCGATAGCAAGCATGTTCCGACGTCAGCAGTTGCTGCCCCTGCAGAATTCAAGAGCAAGCTAGATGCCAAGCTCAGGATAGATGTATGTATTCCGACGACAATATCACGATTATGTTTTGTTAATAACATACTTTATAGAACGAGAGCAAAATCCTTGGAGCTGTCGGCCACATGATCTACGCTGATCCTTGTCGCCGCTCTGTGATGGCCTTCACCATCGAGGACAACATGATGCGGTTCTGGTACTTTTCCAGATCGCACATCGCTGTATCTGCTGAATTCGATTACCACGCGGTGAGTTGATTTGCCCACGTTTATTCCCACTATCTTACAGTTTGTCTCAGAATCCTAGGCTCTTCATTCGTTTTGTCATTTTCATGACCTTCGCTTCCCTTGAAGACCTTGGATACGACCCTACCGTCAAGCGCGTCCTCGTCAGCAAGAACCCAAAGGAAATTCAATATCGCTTCACCGTCGACGGTAAAGTGTACCAGACCATCGGAGTCATCCACGAATTGAACCTCGACATTGTTACTCGCGCCACGCGGGTATGGGCAGTTGTAGAGCTAGGCCCGGGCGATGTACCTATCGGCGAAAGCAAGGTTTTGAAGGACGTTTGGCTTTACTTTGATGCAAAACCGGAATCGGTCATCTACAACGAGATCTTCGCAGCCCTTCGACAATTAGACAAAGATGGCAGTGTTCCAGAGAGCGAGCGTCCTCCTCCGTTACAGCCAGGTTCATCTCTGGAAGAGGACGCAAAAAATTACTTCATGACGATCATTTCCGACGCGGTTGTCATGATAAATGGACATGCGGATGAGGCGCAGGAGCCGCCGGCGGGTTACACCGAGTTCTTCTATACTGAAGAAGAGGAGAATGTCGCGATGGAGGCTACTGTCGAAGGCACCCAACGTGGGGACGTCGATGGTTGTGCTCCTAAATTAAAGAGGGCCGACGGAGCCTCGTATCCGCACAAGAAGAGGACCCATCGGCGAATTGTCTTTGAAGAGCTGTGCAGCACACTCTACAAGGTCCTAAGTTACGCCGACTTTACGAAGGGACTAGCACAGCTGGTCTACGGTACGTTCCAGCATTTTTGTTCTTTTCCACAGAACTGACGTAGGTTTTCGCAGGCCTGGCATACATGCGCTTAGCAGGATTTGTTCATCGCGATATCAGCCCCGGAAATTGCCTCATTTACAAGGGTCAAACGAAGATCTCTGACCTTGAATATACCCGCGCGTATGCTTCCCCCGGCCATGGTGCTGCTCCTCTTACGGTAAGTTTCCTGTCATAAATGACAATGTCTTGGACTCATCAAGTGTTAGGGCACTCCGGGATTCATGGCAGTGGAGTATCAGGTAGGGGAACATCTTTTTGAACCGCCCCCAGCGCCCAAACGTATCCGCCCTGGGATGCCTCAGCCTCCCGAGAGGGCTCCTTGGTTCAAGTTCAACTTTCTCCATGACCTCGAGTCCGTCCTCTGGATCTATCTGTGGTTCTTACTGGAAACTCTCCCGGAAAAGTTCACGCCGGCGGAGTGCGAACGGCACCGTACACATCTCTTAACCCTCCACCAGACGCTAATGGATGGCTCCCTCCGTGGATCCATTGACCGTCTATTGTTCATGCAAGCTTTCCGGAAAGACGCGAGGCCTCGCTACAATGAAATCATCGCCGCTCTTACGGCGGTGCATGGCGCGGACTCCAAGCTTCCCAAAGCCTTGGAATCCTTTCAATGTCTGGTTGGCTGTTACGGTGCAGTGGAATCGTCGAAACCACTTCTCCCAGAGTCTCCACATGCGACGCACTGGGGCCGTGAAGTGTTTCTGCACGAGTATTATGAGGACATCCACTTTTACTTCATGGACACGTACGAGCAGATGAAGGGCAAGACTGATAAAGCGCTGCCGATCTGGTACACTGACCAGGAGGCGAGGCACAGGGCTCAGCAGGCCCCGGGCCACTCGAAGCATCGTTCGGCGGGAACTGGTCCGAACAAAAGGCCTCGGACGGGTACGGACCGGGACAGTGAGGCCTATGTACCGCCTATCTTTGAAGAAGAGGACGAAGATGAAGATGAGGAGTCCGACTTGGATGCGCCACCGTCACCGACCGAAGAGAGCCAAAATCGGAAGGTTGTCGCAGGAAAGAGGAAGAGAGACGGCCAGGCTTAGACTTGTTTCCCCTAGACATTTTTCTCTCATGTGTATTTCTTCAACACGCTCTTGTATTTATATTTATGTGCATGTAATGATTTCGACACGCAGTCTGGCTATGGAGCGCTCAAACGGATGTGTACAGCACCAACTCCGAGCTTTCTCTCAATGAACCGAACACAAGGCAATGGACATGCTGGTGTGCCTCCGTAACTTCAACTTGCAGTCAACATCTTACGAGTAACGGTTTCCGGAGGAGAGCCAGAAGTCTGTTGGGCTCCATTGGTTTCCCATTTCTCCGTATTCTGGTACTTATTTATATCAGCGTGTACATTGCTCCCCACTCGTCGAAGGCTTGAATTATTGTACAATATGAATAAATATCTGCGAGTCCTCGATCATCACCGAATGCCCCCATACATGAGGTACTCTGACGACTTGAAAGTGAAGACATCTTCTTCGAGAGGATCGGTTTCTCTGCACGCGAGGCATCAGATACTGGGAGAGCGACAAAGAGCATGAGACGAACTCCATAGGACCCAAGACGCGTAAGCCGCGGACGTGCGTGTCTTTGCCGCTCTGATGATTCGACATCACGATGATTTGCAGAACGTAGGCATTGACGGGTTTGCTGCAAGACGTTAACAAGGAAAGAGAAGCGACGCGATCTTACAGGCCATCCCCATCCTCATTCGGTTCTGATGAGACGTCGAATGTTATCCACCCATCCGGCTTTTCAAGAGTTATTATCCGCACGTCCTGCAAGTCACTAGCGCCTGTTCCGGCACGGATTGCAAGCGTTGAAGGTGTATAAGAATCATCTTGAGGATGGCTCAGATAGATACTTAGTTTCTAGAATAAGGCAACATCAATACAACTGGTATGAACACTCTTTCGAACAAAATAATACCTGGACAGGAACCTTTCGGGGAAACTCGATTGTTATAAAGTGCGGTTGTGGCCCATCAGAGCTATGCTACCGTTGTGTTAGCCACTCAGGTTTGAACAAAGGCATACATACTGCCAGAAAGTGTCTGGATCTCCGTCGCGTAGACATTCGACGCCAAAGCCGAATTTGGCAGACGACACGGACCAGTTGGCGCGTCCAGAGATGTCTGGCCATGGTAGAGTAGGCGGGTGTTTGACGGCTGTGATCTCGTCAATACCGACGCGTTGAAAGCAGTCGTGTTTGGCTTGCCAGAGAGTAGAAACGGGGCGTTGAGATTCGCCTCATCAAGTGGTGGCGGCGGTAGACCGCTGGTCGCGGAATCTTGAGCGTCTGGCATGTTCCCAGTAGGATCCATGTTGGCAGGAAGTAGAAGAGCAAACAGTGATCGCGCCTTTGTCTTTGCACGTCATGCAGGGACAGCTTCCACTCGACGACTACCGACGCTATGGCAGACAGATGATCCTCGATGGCTTTGGTCTAGAAGGTGTTGAAGGCGTTATTGCAGTAGAGGTGGATCTGACCGCGACCAAGGATAGGACAGCTCAAATTACAGAATTCTTCCGTCGTTGTCGTCGGTGCTGGCGGCCTGGGCTGCCCAGCCTTGCAATATTTAGGCGCCGCTGGGTTTGGTGCGGTGGATCCGATGCGACTTGTGCGATACTTTCTCATCCAATACAGGCAGAATAGGCATTATCGACGATGACACGGTTGAAGTTTCCAATCTGCAACGGCAGATCCTCCACAATGAGTCAACCGTTGGCACGCCCAAAGCCGAATCTGCAGCGCAAGCCTTGCGACGGTATGATACTTCAGCGGTGTCAAACGAATTGAACTTGATCTTCTTGTAGACTAAACTCTCATCTGACTCTGGATGTGATCACGGAAGCGCTCACACCCCAAAACGCTCTATCTCTCCTCAGTCCCTACGATATCATCCTCGACTGTACAGATAATGCACCTACTCGTTATCTTCTTTCGGACACAGCAGTCGCGCTAGGGAAGCCTCTTGTCAGCGGCGCCGCTCAAAAGTTCGAAGGTCAACTCTGCGTATACAACCTCACCCCTTCCACGCCGTGTTACCGATGTCTCTTCCCAACACCGCCTGCTCCCGAAACTGTCGGTACATGCGAGGAGACTGGTATCCTCGGTGCTGTAACTGGCGTCATCGGAAATATGCAGGCTCTAGAAGCTATTAAAATCGCGACTGGCCTCCAGCGCGACGAGAAGCCATCCATGCTCATCTTTTCGGCGCTGGGCGTACCCATGTTCCGTAGCATAAAACTCAGGACGCGTAAAGAAAGCTGTCCCGCCTGCGGGACGGACGGTCAGAAGGTTGGTACCATCAAGGATATCGATTATGTCCAATTCTGTGGAGGCCCAACGCCAGACTGGGTGAGCAGAGGGCTGTCAGCGGGCACAGAGTTGACGCGGATATCCGTTCATGACTTTGGAAATGCTGCCAAATGGCCAATTAACATCATCGATGTTCGACCACGGACTGAATTTGGTATCTGTGCTCTTCCAGGATCTATCAGTGAGTTTGCATGGCAGACTTTGGACGTCATGTTTGATCTGATGCGGTCTAGACATTCCTTTGAAGGAGCTCGTTGCAGATCCGCTATCTCATTTACCGCCCACTGGCGACACTTATGTTGTCTGTCGATTGGGGAACGATTCTCAGATAGGCGCTGACGCCTTGCGTTCAGTTCGGAATGACCCTAATGCCATTATCAAAGACGTCGTCGGTGGTCTTCGTGCATGGTCGAAGACCATAGACGCAACATTCCCTGTGTACTGATTTATCGATGTTGTATGTGGAATATACTGCAATACTTCCCCGACGCGCGTAACAGTGGTCCTTCAGGACGGAGTGAGATCTGACAGAGACGGCTCACTGGATGAACACCTCACGGACATGGGAAGACGATTTGTGTCACTCCTGTATCGTCGTTGGGTTTAGTACACGGTGGCGTTATTAATTGGAAGGCACAATGCTATTCAAGCGGCGGGAACACGTTCGGCGCGTTTCCTGGAGTGGTATAGATCAACTTAAGATTGAGCAAAAGTGGCACAATCTTGACTAGCGGTGGGATCTAACCAAAAACGATACCATAAATTCGGTATACGCCATTCTGTTGGTACATCGGGGTAGTGTATTATATGCTGTATATATTGAGCCGCCTGTCTATTTCTCTGTGAACAGTGAGAACAGGAATAGACTTGACAGAAGTTGACACATACTCAGACCTGCCTTAAACCACTTGGGCATCTTCTTCTCGACTGAGGAGCCTAGGGATGACTTCGAGTTATTAGAAGAACTCGCTTGAGATGGTGGTTTATCTTCTATTGGAGGAGGCTTCGGCATATCGATGGCCTGTGACAATACTGTGCCTATGAGAGGTGCTGGCACGGTTGACACTACAACGTTGTTAGACAGTCCATAATAGAAGGATGTACGCGAACTGACTATTTAATGATTCATCTTCAAACCGTAGAAGGAGGACAGAAGAAGGTGCCAGTTGCAGTTGAGCGAGGCTCTGATCGCGCACTTTGGGATCCGACACTTTCAAGTCGCGTTTTGGAGGTTGGTCTGTAGCTCAAGTGAGTCGACTTGTAGAAGGGATCGTGATATGACTTTACAGAGGACGAATTTAATAGGTTTCACATCTTCTCGTAGTAGTTCTCTGACGAATGCGTAGACGGTTCTGATCTTGTTTGTGGATGGGAAGGTCTTCTCGAGTTGAGTCCTATCCGTAAACCGTATCCGAATTGTTGTCTACGTTGTTGTTAACATTGAGTTCGTTGAAGGCAAATAACACGCACTGTAGGCCATCGATCCTGCTTCGCCTTTTCCTCCGCCTCTCTTGTGGCTTTCAATTTCAGAGGGGCATTGGTCAGAGCTTGTGTACGGGCGGCCAGTTGCGTTTGTGCAGCCTTCAGATCGGCGGCAGTCGGCGTAAAGTATTCATCGGGCAAGGCTGTAGCTCTGTTGGTCACTTCGGGTGCTGATTGAGCACATGGGCCACGTACGCGCAGGCGCGGCTGAAGTGTCATCTGATGGCTTGTAGACCTTGAATGATTGCTCTGCCGGTGTCGAGGCGGGAGGCGTCTGCGCAGCGTCGTTTGGCGCCGCTACGGGTGGCGAGGAAGATGTTTCGGCTTCGGACATGATGGTAAGAGAATAACAAGTAGTTGAGGCTGTTACTAATTCAACAAGATACAAACACGACGCAATCACGAACAGAAATCGGTCACAACTATGGATAAATATTGCCTTGTGATTCTAGGGAGATGGGTAAGCGCGACGTTGACGAAAAAGGTGAATAATTTCAGGAAAAAGTAGATTGTCTCAAGCTGCCTGCCCCAGGACGCACTGGCGGGTGGTCCCTTTGGTGTGAGACCGGCAACATTCGAACGCAAATTACAAAATAGCATCATGAACAATGGACAACTAGGAGACGGGATACTCACCTGGAGACTTGAGCAAGAGCAGAAAAGAAGTCTGAAATTTATTTTAGGCCTTTGCTTGGCCGTGTTAGGCAAGACCTTCTCAACACCGCGAGCCCTTGATGTGTTCAACTTGACGGAGGCTTTAAACTGCCAAGTTCAAAAGAAAATGGAACGCTGCCGGCAACCTGTGCTTCCCTTGCTATGTGGCCGTCTTCTCTCCCCGCCGACGCGTTGTCCACAGTTCTATTCTCCGTGCTTTCTCTGGGTATAACGTACCAAGTATGCACCACATTCTATCGACTCCATCTTCATCCATTGGCGCACTTTCCTGGCCCTAAACTCGCTGCTGCATCTAGTATATACCGCTTCTACTACGATGTGATTCGTGGGGGAGAGATGCTTTCCCAGCTGGAACATCTACATTCCGTTTACGGTAAGCACACTATCATGGCTGTCATCGTTTCGCGCGAACATGTCCATCTAGGTCCGGTCGTTCGATACGGGCCGAATTCGGTAGGTCGTCCTCTGATATCCATACATTTGCTTATGCCCGCCACGCTAGCTACATTTCAGCGACCGACGGGCATACGCGGATATCTATAGGACTGGGATCGCTCTCACGAAGGAACCGTTTTTCTACAAATGCTTCTACTTCACCGAAGCATCTTTTGGATTCACTGACCCTCACAAACATCGTGTAAGGCGCGAACTACTTTCGCCTTTCTTCCATCGCCGTGCCGTATTGCAACTAGAATCCGTACTGCAAGCAAATGTAAGTGCTGTTCTGCTCATGCACGAAGTATAATGTTGAAGTAATCATTTTGAAGGTTGACAAACTCGTGAACAAACTTGGCGAAACGCCTGATAAACCACTTGACCTCTATTTTGCATTCCGAGCAGTCGCATTGGAGATTATCGCTTCCTACTGTTTCGGACAATCGTTTGGCTGTCTCGATGCCCCGGGTTTCCGGCATCAACTTCTTGTGAACATTGCCACACAAATCAAGAATCTCTGGGTCTGGAAGTGGTTTCCGACCCTTCCTCTTGTTCTGATGAATTTGCCGGATTTCGTCGTGCTGCGATTAGACCCTCTCCTGCGCGCGAACCTGGAGCTGCGTGACATGCTAACGCGCCAAATTGATAACTTTATTGAAAACGAAAGTGCTAAGCAAGGTGACCATGAAATTATCTATCACCACCTGCTGCATCCGTCGGCGGACAAACATGCGCGGCCGTCGAAAAGCTCTCTGCTTGATGAGGTGTGTTCACTCCTTTCCCATCGAGTAGTGACTAACACTGACATATCTAGGCTATGCTCTTAATAGAGGCTGGCAGTGATACAGTTGGAAACACTTGTTATGTTGGCGTCTTTCATGCACTCAACGACACGGTGATATATCGCAAGCTGCGAGCTGAGCTTGATGAAGCGTGGCCTGATAAAACTCAACCTTTCCCACTCCAATCGTTGGAGAACCTGCCATACTTGGTAGGGATTCAACCACATCCCCTTTTCGAGACTGACATTCGCCCAAAGACCGCGTTCATCAAAGAGTCTCTTCGAATATCTAATGGTGTCGTGACGCCCCTTCCTCGAGTGGTACAACAGCCTATGCGAATCTCGGATTATATGGTGCCCGCTGGCGTAACTCTTCTCCCTCGTTGCTTCGAATTAATCATCCACTCAACCGTTGTTTGCTAGGTGGACGTCTCCATGGCCGCCAGCTTCGTTCACAACAACGCAGAGATCTTCGAGAACCCGAAACATTTCAATCCTGATCGCTGGCTGACGGAGAACGCGAGTGAGCTGGACAGCTCTCTCGTCGCCTTCTCACGCGGAACAAGGATGTGCTCTGGCCTTAACCTCGCGTGGGCTGAGTTATACCTCATCTTCGGGAACATATTTCGACACCTAGACTTGGAGATCTACGATACGACGTAAGTGTATTGCGGTGTACATGGTTTCCCATCGGGGCTTATGAGGTGATAGTCAGGACGATTTCGCGCACTTCAAGGAGTATCTTGTGCCCGTGTACCAGGGTCGTAACTTGCGCGCGTTTGCGAAGCTCCGTTGGTCATGACTAAGTAGGCAATGAGGTGAGACGTGGAATGTCCGTTTGTAGGAGTACAGACACGGCGGAGTTAAACGTTTCTCGAAATATCGGTAACAACATCGTTTGGCGACTTGACGGGTCCCGAACAATCAGACTTGAAATACTTACTACTGTTTAAACCCCCATCGGGCGCGCTTTCTGGGCTGGGTGGGATGAGTTATCATTATTGTCCCATTCCGTTTGCTTGTTGAGATCGTACATCTCGTGACGCTCCGTATCAACTTGAATGAAGAGCTGTTGAAGAATCACAGTGAGCAATCGATTCTGCTAATGAAAGCTGATTAGGAAACATACGTCTGGTCGGCTAGGGCTAGTCTGATCAGGATGCTACAGATGAATCAGTCGGGCGAATCGGGATGAGTAACAGCATGCACAAACCAGAAAACTTGGATCTGTTATAGAGATATGGTCGTCCATAGATGATCCACCGCGTGGCATACGCGCATTCAAGCCTACGTTAGACTCAGAGATGGGAGGCAAGAACAGAAGCGTCGTGGCTCAACACTTACTGGACATTACCGAGTTACAGTACAGTTTAGGCTTGAATGAAGGTCAAATTTAGTAGATACGGAGGACACAGAATAACGTACGAGGACGAAACTGAAGCCGATGTGCAAACCAGTATCAGGCTTGCACAAGTAATCAGTATGCGCGTAGAATATGCGGGGATATAGACCCGACCCACCTTTCCCACATATAGACTTAGTTCAACGATAGCAAAGATGGTAGTCACGAGGCCGTTCGCAATGGTGACTGTAAATGCGCATAAGCCCAAATCTCCTCCATTATTGAGCACTAAAAGGGACCTCGAACAATGCGGTTCAGCAACTGCTTCGTTTTTCTGAAACCTGTCCTCCGCTGTTTCTAACATAATTGGAATAACATTACGCAAGACCAGCAATGGAAACTCACAAGGAACGAAGAGACAATTATCGTGATCAGGATGTCCACCAGGGCAGTCAGCCCCAACCAGAGGCATCCAACAGGTAGGAACTTGTCGAAATCAGCGAGGAACTTGACCCAACTAACAGCGATCCCAGACCCGATGGCGCAGAGACCGGATGCCACAGAAAGCAAAGCGATGCCGTATCCTAGCCATGCATTTCCTAGCATCTTGATGCGATAAGCGAAGAAAAGTTGGCATAGCGTCCCGGTTATTCCCTAGCCATACGTTACGCGAAATCAGTTGGATGGGATGAGGAACTCCTTACAACAAGAGCGGGATCTTGGTCAAGACAAACGTAAGTTGTAGCCGGAAACGGAGGAGATATATAGCATACCGGCTGCCAGCACTGGCAGAACTATGTTAGAATCGTCCAGGACAGATATTCGAAGTACATACACCAATCCGCCGTGGCAAATGCAGCGAGGTCCTCTGATATACGAGGATATGAGGCGAAAGTCAAGGATACGAGATCGGAGACTAACGAAAGTTATTGACCAACAAATTGTAAATCCACCACATAGCGAAGACAGTGCTAAGAGTCATTTAGGCGACCGCTAATTTGAGAGTAGGACAGCAGGACCTTAGAGTGTCCGTAGCTAAGAGTAGAACGACCTGAATGGCGAACGAGCAGTTAGGTCGGAGGAGTAAGCGACGCCGTCTGAAGTCACTCACGTAGGACTTGATCCATAATGCGTCTCTAATTTCAAACAGGTGAGTACCGGTGTGACGCAAACTCTCCGAACGTACTTGCTGTAGTTTGTGAAGAAAATAAAAACCTACATGGTGCCCGAGTAAGTAAGCGCCATCGCCGACGATGGGAGTGTACAAGAGACCTGTACAAGCATGGCGCCGTAAAGAATACACGCCAGAAATATCCCGACTAGTGCTGGTCCGTGAGCTATGCAACCGTGAGACTCCAAGGGGGGTAACTTCCAGGGAGTACACACTAAGGGAAATGATACTCATAGCTGAGAGATTCTGAGACGCCTGCCCGCAGGATGGAAGAGAAGAGTACTTATAATTACTCGGTGTGAACCGCCCGAAGTTTGGACAGTCGGGTCGGGACCCGCAGAGCTGCGAAAAAAGAGCTCGGATGGAGAAAGCTAGGTGGGGATATCGGGTGAAACGGAGAACTCAAAGATGAGCGCTTGAAGCGGACTGAAGGGAAGGGTCGACAAGATGTCCACTTATTGCGGCGACACAAGACTAAGATGGTTCTTCTGTCTAGTTCCATTGACGTCACTGGGTGATGGCGTCTGAGAAGGCCACGTAGAGTAAAGTGCATGGAAATCGTTGGATAAAATGCCGTTAGTTCAAGTGACAAGACGGGACGACCGGTGAGCGGCAAGCGCCCAGGCCCGACTCTTCTTCTTCAAGTTCCCACACTCACGTGCAAAACGATCAACGGTCTGCGTGACGGTCACGCAGAACCGACTTGGTCGACGGCGACGGCAATGGTTGTGTGTGAATCGACGTACACTTCTACTCGTTGTTGGAATTTTCCACTTATCATTTGCTGATGACCGGTGTGCATGTCTTCTGATATTCTGATTTTGAACTTGATGGAGGTAAGTGCCAGTTCAGTGGTGGATGTTCTTGCTTTGTGCGATGTTAGGCCCTCTCCTGCAAGTGTGGCATACATTTTGAAGCCCAGCGACATATATGATATGACAAGTATCGAAAAAGGACAACTGGCGCTCCAGTATGCACTTGTTTCTAAGCTTCTGATTTTCTTTCGCCATTGGCATATTCGATCAACATGCTAGCCAGGGAGAAAACCAGGGGAAACGTCAAGAATCTCGAACGCAACTATATAAGACGTCGTTGCCGTAACGGTTCCCACACACTCCTCTCCGGTATACTCATGCCTGCGCTTGATTCCAAACAGCTCGCCTTCTCCTCCGTGGATGGTAAGACATGGAAACGAAAGCTGTACGGTCAAGAGGCCCAGGCTGCCTGGTTTGTGTACGTGTCTTGGAGCTTCAAAGTATATTTAGAGGACCTCACGTTCTTCGACAACAGGGATGCAGGGGAAGGATTCACTATGTATGCGGGCACACTGACAGCGCGTTTTAATCCTTGTCGTACCCAAGCCGACCTTCAGCGTCCTCTTACTGTGTCGTGGATCAAGGCACGTCATTTGGCGCCATCAATTGCCTCCATCCAAGTAAAGCGTGACGGTCAATATTGGTACGAGTATGAAGTGCCCACGTTGGCCGAGGTTCACGAGTGGGTATCGGAGACTATATTCTGGCATGAGGAGCCCAAAACTATCCTAGAGGTGGATCTATTGATGGAAGACAAGTGGTGGAAATGCGCTGATGGGCACTATCTTGTCGAACTGCATCTCTTCCCTTCCTCTGATACTCCAGGAGATTGGCACATAACGTGAGTTACAGACGGGGCACGATTGCGGAATCTTACTGATTGAATTAGGTATCTCGCTCCTCATAATGGGATTGACGCGCGATCTCTTATGAAGCTTATGGAGCACGTCTTAACCTGGACCTTGGAAGAGTTCAAGTCGCCTTCGACGGGCGACCCATTGCTGGATTGGGGATCGGAGACTGCTCGTCTACCCCCGACTCTGATTGTCGCAGCCCAAATGCCGCTCCAAGATTGTCCAGACGCCAAAGGTGCACCCCCTCCTCCGCCCGGATTTGTCAGTTTTTATGATTCTACTTGATGATGTTGCTCATATTGACTTTTGGTGCATTCAGGTACCCTTTCTACCAAGTATCGCTGATAACACGAGTGCATCAGCAAACGATCGCAACAATGCACACATTCGTCTTACTCTCACCCAGGACGAGACGACAAGATACCGCGAAGTGTGCCGTGCTAACGGTGTCACTGCAACGGATCTTTGGCTTGCTCTGCTGGCTCTTTCCGAAATTGAGTACACCCTGCAGAGCTCTGCTGACGCTCCTAAAGAGGTCGCGCAGGCAAATATTGCGGCGTATGAACAGGCATCTCACTTCCTCTTTGGTTTTTATTTCATAAACCATGTAAGCAGCGTTCTACCTTCCGACAGTTGTAATCTGAGGGTAGATTATACTAGCGCCACAAATTACCTGGCAACTACAAGACTCTTCAAGATGGTGCTCTTCTATTCGGCTGTGAAGGGACGAACCTACTCTTCGACATGAACACCCTGCGTAAAGCGGTAGTCTATGATAGAGCGAACTCCAAGGTCGTCCGCGATACATCACGGGCCATCATTTGGGATGGTGTCGTCCGAATGAGTCATGCTGTCGCTAAAGGCACGCCGGTCAGTCGCGAGCATTCCGATCTTCGACACGAGAAGCTAACAAAGCTCGAGCAGGCAGACTTTACCGCCGTGTTCCAGCGTGAAATTGATCGTCAAGCTGTCCTCGATGCGGGAAAGCACGATGATTCGATATACCATATGCGTGTTCCGATGCTTTCGTCTATTGGGGACTACACCGCTATGGATATATTGAATCCCTGTGTTCCTGGTACTGGTGAGCTGTCTAGCGAGCTTAGTGTCTTGGAGCAGTGTCATTCTATTCGTGTGACACATCCCCTCTTGGTCCCGATTTGCTGGCAGTATGCTGGTCGTTTGGACATGCTCTGGTCGACGGGTCGTAGATGGCAAAGCCAGGAAAAGTTAGAGCTCTACAAGAAGATATTCAAAGAGTGGTTGGATATTGCAGTTGGATGTCTATAATATTCTGTAAAGCATAGTGACACGAAAGTGGCTGAAGGGTAGAGGTTGTTCAACAGAGTGTGACGTCATGACGTCCTTAGAACTTGGCCACAACCTTCATGTTGTTTTGGTGGTTTCCGCCGATTTGTTATACGACAGAACAAATCTTCTTTTGAATGTCTTCGGACGAGGAATATCTCGACGACAAACCGAAACGGAAGCGACACCAGAAGGTAAATTAACAAACGTAACAGCCTCTAGTAGAATTGACGGTCAATCCAGCTCACAGGAAAGCGAAAGAAACGGCAAGCGGCCCAGTCCCAACTTGAGAATGATACTTCAGGCTCTACATCACACGATATTCACAGCTTTTTCGAGTGTCTTGTCTTGAAAAGCGACCCTTCGCCATATGACGATTTTTTTGAGTCTCAGCTGCTCTTGGAATACACTCAGGAAAGATATTCAATTCTCTCTCAACTTGGCGGGAAGGATGAAAATGTAAGCCTTTTGTTATCTAAATGATTCAAAGGTTTATTCACATCACTCTTCCCAAGGCGGCAGATCTGCGGTTGTTATCACGTCTTGAGAAATCGCATCTCCGTGATGACTTGAGTACCTTTTCTCGGCTGGCTACATCTGATTATAGCCCAATGAAGATGCTCGCTTACCGGCTCGAGTATGATGAGGTGTGCCCGGATTGCGAAATCGCGCCACAAACAAAGAGGGCTAATCATGAATAGCATAGGGTAAACCTGCCCATCATTCCGTCGCATTCTAGTCTCACGGAAAGCTCTACGCTTCCTGTTCAAGCTGAGGACTTTCTCCCTGCGCACGTCCTGGATGGGTTGCAAAGCATTCGAACAACACCCTATCAATGTTCCTTCCTGTCTCGCCTGGAAGCTGGTCCGCCGAAACCAGGAAATATAGTAGCGGTGGACTGGGATGCACACTCACCTTGGATGTTGCTCATGGAAGATGTTCGACAGCATTACCGTTTAGCACAGTAAGGAACACCTTCGGAGGGACGAAGTGTTTGCACTGATAGTGCCTCCTAGTCCAGACCGTGAGGTGCCTTTTGAAAGCGCCGGAATAATCGAATACGGTACTCTTCAGACGTGGCACCTACCGCAAGTACACGACCTCCTCGGACGAACCTTCTGGGATGGCATCGATGGCGTGTCTTCAATTCATCGATGGAAAAGAACCTGACAAGACCTGTTTTAGTTAGTGATTCTCTCGACTACTGGCCGGAACGCTGTACAGTTGTAGCAACGTACAAGCGTTTAGTTCTTGGCATTGTCGTCATCAGCTCTCCCACAGAGACATACATCACGTATCTCGCCGTCAGAGCTGGATGGGATAACTCTCAAATTGCGACGTAAGGATCTTCTTATCCCGCCTGAGCTGTGAACTGATTTGCATGTGAAAGGTACTCTATCATCTTATTAAACTTAATCCTCAAAAGGACATCACGCTCCATGTCTCTGCCAACAGTCCAGCCATTGTCGGTTGTTCCTTTACTGTTTCTGTTGTTTGACTAAAGGCTTTCTAGTTACTGTACAACCGATTCGGATTCAAAGCGGAAGAATTTGTCGTCGGATTCTATGAGGATTATCTCAGCCCCCAGTCTCGCGCCTCAAGAAACGCATTTCGATTACGACTGCGCCACAATTTATGATTTGAAAGCACCCTGGGTCTATTCCCTCAATCATGACTTGCCTCTTCTCGCATCGGCGATGGAGACGTGCCAGCGTAAGCCAATCATGAGTTACTAAATCCTGATGATCTGTACCAGTCATGTTGGGATGAGCCAGCCTCCGTATTATAGGACAACATGTCTGATCATGGTCCTTCCTCATCTCGATGGGATGATTCAAAGACTAGAACATTGAGGAAGCAATATTCGTCAAGAAACCAGTTCTAGTTGACAGTAGTAGCAGAATCTCTGAGGACCCCTGCCAATACGGTTCCAACTTCGATCCGAAAAAACCAAATTTGGGCAATTTTGGATGTGAACTCCGATCTAAAAAACCAAATTTCGACCCCTTGGGCCGACCATCTATGATGCCTAAGAACCAAATTTGATCAAAATTCGAGCAAAAATCCCGCCAGGGCCCGACAATCATGACCGTGGGAAGCCGCCCTTACTATATATGGCTAGTCGGCCGCGAAGCGGCCCGAAAATGAGGCCTAGCAGCCTTGAACTCCGATTATAAAAGCCAAATCGAACGAAAATCCGGAAATTTCGAAGAACCAAAAAAGCCAACTTTGGGATCGAAGTTCGAACCCTATTGGCAGGGGTCCTAATCTCTGCCACAAACTCGTGTCACAAGTCCCGTTACTTACTGTGACTATTGACGTTTGTATACGATCGACACCAAAAAATTTGATTGCAATTTCGTTCCTCCGCCAACTTTTTACTTTTACGGGCTGGGTAGCGAGCGGGACACCTCCATTTTCGTAACTTTGTATCAATGGCTTTCGGTGCGCGTAATGCACTTGTTTTCATGTCGTCAATCTAACATTTTCTAGGTGCTTCAGGTGGTCGAGGTGGATTTGGTGGACGAGGACGAGGTGGTGACCGTGGCGGACGAGGCGGCGGTGACCGTGGTGGGCGAGGCGGTGGTCGGGGTGGTGGACGAGGTGCGTGCTCGTTATTATTAGGGATCATCTTAGACTAATTCAGATCGCTGTAGGTGGATTCGGTGGTCGCGGCGGCGGTGGAAGAGGCGCTCCTGGCGGCCGAGGCGGTCGGGGCGCTCCCCGTGGTGGTCGGGGCGGCCGTGGAGGTGCCCGTGGTGGCGCAAACACCGTACTCGAGCCGCACAGACATCCCGGAATCTTTATCGCGAAAGGAAAAGAGTCGTTACTCGTCACGAAAAATCTTGTACCTGGCGAATCAGTCTATGGCGAAAAGCGGATATCAGTCGAGGGTGCCGTGGAGGGTACCAAGGTTGAATACCGTGTCTGGAATCCATTCCGAAGCAAGCTCGCTGCTGGTGTGCTGAGTGGTTTGGACGATATATTCATTGGCCCGGGCAAGAAGGTGTTATACCTCGGTGCTGCCAGTGGAACTAGTGTCAGCCATGTCGCTGACATTGTCGGTCCTGTATGTCTCTATTCCAGATATATCCATTCTTATTTTACTCAAATTTTTGTGCAGGAAGGTGTTGTCTACGCTGTTGAATTCTCACTACGTTCAGGTCGTGATCTCATTGGCATGGCCAAGAAACGCACAAACGTTATCCGTGAGTATCCATCAACATCCATAAACCCTCCGGACTAACAAGTTCTCTAGCCATCGTCGAAGACGCCCGTTTACCTCAAAAATACCGCATGCTCGTCTCGCAAGTCGATGTCATATTTGCCGACGTAGCTCAACCGGATCAAGCTCGTATCGTCACCCACAACGCCGAGCACTTCCTAAAAACTGGCGGCCATGTAGTTATCTCCATAAAAGCCAGCTGTATCGACTCTACCGCCCCTCCTGACGTCGTATTCGCCAACGAGGTTGACTTCCTGAAGAAGGAAAAGTTCAGGCCACTGGAACAGGTACCTCTCGAGCCATATGAGCGTGACCACGCTATGGTGACCGCTGTCTACGTCAGACACGGTGCATGATGTTCGTCTCTCTTTCAGATTTCCTTTAAACGCGCACTGACCTAATGTCCAGCTATTTTCTTGGTACATTTGATTCAAAAGTATCCTGTGACGTGACTCACTTGGGCTTTTTCCGCTGCTATCCATTTATTTAATACCTAAGTGTAGATCTGATGTATTCCTTCCACCCGCGAGCGCTCTCAGGCGCTCTGATATATAGCTCAAAAACCCAACATGTTCGGACAGTGAGGTATTCGGTACTCCAGTCGAAGAGCCCGCATAACACGATATCATACTTCCGAGTGCTTGGTATGCTGAATTGCTCAACGCGCAGCGCGCTCATAATCATCGTCGTGGGAACTTAGAAAACCGCTTTCGGAGCGCAACCGAGCATGAGGCTCTTAGAAGTTCCCTTGGCTAGCTTGCCCGGGTTCTCTATGCCCCATAGATGACTGGTGCGCTGAATTCAAAGTACACCTTTTCACGCGTTGATATCCCATCAGGCTCATATGATCTTTACAGCATCTCAGGTTCACGTATGAATGCCAGTTACGGTGTTGTTCCAGCTTTTCTCATGCGGTCGATGGGTTTTCAAACGGACAAAGCTCCCAGGGCCGACCATCCACCTGACTTGTCCAGGAGGATATATAAGTCCCAATACACGCTCCGAACAACGCGAATACTCCCCGTCGTTGTCATGCTCCTTTGGTCAGTACTTCTTGCAAGCTGTCTACTCTTCCTTGCGCACGGACAGGACCAACCGCCTGTGGTCGACCTCGGCTACGCGACGTATAGAGGACTATTCAATCAAAAGGTTACCAACAGTACAGAATTTCTCGGTATTCGATTTGCTGCTCCGCCCCTAGGTAGCCCCCGCTCCATCACGCATGTCGCCAGTCTGATCTCTACCAGGTCCTCTCAGGTGGAGGACTCCACGGGCCCCGGAATTTTCACCAGGCATCACCAATGCCACCGTTGCTCCACATCGTTGTCTACAAGCGGGCGGCACGCCAGAAGATATCTCCGAGGATTGCTTGTTCCTAAAGTACGTCCAAGATAATGATTGGCTGAGAACGTTTGCTCAACGTTTGACTGACGCTAGCGTTTACACTCCCGGCGATATTCGCGAATACACGAGCCCTTCGCAACTTCTACCGGTCATAGTCTGGATCCACGGGGGCGCGTACGCGACATGGTATACGATTGTGTGGGTTATTGCTCAATGATCCTCAGATACATTAGCGGTGGCACCGTCGCTGCCATCGGGGTGGACGCGTACAATGGCAATGATCTTATCAAGGAATCCGGAGATGCTGTAGTCGTGGTCGTCATTCAGTATAGGTTGGGCTTGTTTGGATTCCTTGCTGGGGAAGCTACTAAAAAGGACGGGGCCTTGAATGTCGGTCTTTGTAAGTAAAAAATTCCATGGTTTATTGGCTTGATGACAGTGTGTCTTACTGTACTGCAGTGGATCAACGTTTTGCGTTGGAGTGGGTCCAAACCTATGTACGTCTTCTGTTCTATGTCAGACGCTAGACTCATATATTTTCTTTATAGATCCACAAGTTCGGCGGCGATGCGGAAAGAGTCACTATCTGGGGTGAGTCGGCGGGTTTGTGTACTGGAAACAAGCTTCCCACTTTGGCCTGACAAAAATTCAGGTGCCGGCTCCGTTCTTCAGCAAGTCATCGCAGATAATGGAAATACGTCTCCGCCTCTCTTCAGAGGCGCTATCACAAGTTCGACATTCTTGCCATACCAGTACTTCTACAACGATACTGTTCCTGAGGTATGGACGTCCTGAACGGATGCCAT
>QLPD01003224.1:0-13845 GCA_003314085.1 Hymenopellis raphanipes
TGGTATTCCTTCTTCGCAATTCGGTCTTGATTTGTTCACATCGACCGAACAGGGTCTACCGAAGCCACTGGTGTGGTATCCATGTGCCCCGTTCAACAAAAATGTGGACGTTTCGGGGGCGTTCTGGTGCCCGGAGCTGAGGGCAAAGTTGTCAAAGCGGACTTCAGTCTTGCTGGTTACAACGAGGAAGGCGAGCTGCATATCAAGACACCAGCCGCTGCAACTGGCTATCTCGACAACGACGCAGCGTATGTTGTCCTCGTTGAGGTGTTATCGGCTCTAACCGCCATGACAGAACGCGCGAGACCTTTGTCGACGGGTACGTTACAAGCTACGTAATGTATGTGTGCTCACGAGTCGAAAGGTGGATACGTTCTGGAGATCTAGTCAAAATAGACGACAGTAACGAAATAATCGTAGTTGACCGATTGAAGGTGACTCCCGTACTATCATACATTCTTTCCTGACACAAGATCTCTAGGAAATCATGAAGGTTTGCGTACTCGATTTGAATTCGAGAAGGTCATCTCAATCAGATGACAGGTGCGAGGGTTTCAAGTCGCTCCAGCTGAACTCGAAGGCTGCATTTTGGATCATCCATATGCTGCTGACGTTTGTGTTGTTGGAGTTCCCCATGTGTACAACGGCGAGGTTCCGCTTGCGTTTGTGGTCCTTACAGCAGAAGGCCTGAAAGCTGCCGAAGCCAGCTCCCAGATGGTGACATCGGCCATCACGAAGGTGATTCTCCCACAAAATTCATTCATACTATTTCTGATTGAGCTCCAGCACGTCGCAGAAAACAAAGCGTCCTTCAAGCATCTCCATCACGTCGAGATTGTTCAGAATGTGCCCAAGACGCCGAGTGGCAAGTTACTTCGCCGAGAACTGCGGGACACGGCGCGGAATCTGATGTTGTTGAAAGCTGCTAAACTGTAGTTACGTTGTAACTTATCTATACAATGTACACGGTCCACATGCACATGCGCCCCAGTGTTCATGGTGTCGTTCCGCGCCACCATTCGCAACCGGATCCCCGATCATTCTAATGTTCTTTGACAGCGTTCCGCCTTGATCTCTGGTTTTCAGCCTCCTTATAATTAGACCATCACGTCCATTACTGTAAACAACATCATGTTCGACACCGGATCGCTCTGATTGTGTGTGGGAGAAGAGCGGAAGCATCCTTTACTTGTGTTTCCACATTCCGTCCCCACATAACGTTCGGCGCAGAACTGGTTCATTCGACTGACCCACTCTCCCCATCATGTCGCCGTCACCGGTTCATACAGGCCTTTCTCTCTCAGACGAGGAACGGAAAACAGAAACCGATTCTGGTATTCTGCAGGAAAGCGAGGTCGGAGATGCCGCTGTTGTTTACGATGAAGGGCTACGTGCATGGGGAACCGGTCAGTCTTTTCTTGATCTCTTTCCGTCGTTTTCATGCTGGTATGTTGCAGTCGCTGGCTCTTGGCTCGTACAGTTCTGCATCATCGGACTTCCTCTGTCGTTTGGTGTGTCCGAAAGCTTCTATGCGAGAGACTTTCTCGCCAATTATACCCCATCCCAGATCAACTGGATCGGTATGATTTTCCCTACTGCTTGCGAGTGGACCGTGATGCTCATATTCATGTCATAGGATCCATCCAGTTCTGCTTCATGTATCTGCTTGGACTTTCGGTTGCCGGCCTGTTCGTCTTTCGAATCCCTGCGGAACGGTCGTTTACTCCAGCGCTGTAGGTTTGATGCAGGTCATTTTCATGTCATCTCGATGGCGGGATCCACTCTGTTCGTCTTTAGGTACGTTCTTCTGTACGATGAAGATGTCAGTCATGTTCAAATTTGCAACACACACCAGTATGTTCATGCTATCGTTGGCTAAGCGAGGGCAATACTATCAAGTCTTCTTATCGCAAGGACTCGGGATGGGTATAGGAACTGGTGTTGTTTACACGCCAACGTCGTCCGTTGTTGCGCATCATTTCAGACGGAGAAGAGGGTTGGCTATGGTCAGGCATCTCAGTTGTTAGCAGTGTCTCAAGTGACTTATCACAGTCTCTAGGGCATCATCACTACTGGTAGCGCAATAGGTGGTTTCTTTTTTTCAGTGATCCTTGGTCAGTTCCTTGACGGTGACATCGGCTTTGCCTGGGGCATCCGAATTTGCGCCTTCATCTGTTTAGTATGCCTCGCGGTAGCAAACGCCATGATGCGTACCAACTATCCGCCGCGCGTTTCAGCATCTGGGTCTTCATCGTCCTCGCGGAAACCCCTCAAGTCGCTCATACGATCCCCGCCCTACATGTTTATGATCGCCTTTGGACTTGTAATCTCCCTCTCCCTGTATAATCCCATGTTCTCCGTCGAACTATTCGCCAAAGAACAGGACAGCATACCGGATAATCTTACAAACTACCTCGTCGCCATCATCAATCTCACCAGCACACTTGGTCGCACCATACCCAACGGACTGGCAGACCGCTACGGCGTCTTTCCTGTGTATATTCCAAGCGTAGCTGCTGCAGGTGGAGCTCTATCAATTATCCTCATTTCCTGAGCACTGACGCCGACTAATACAGGTGTCGTCGCTTTGGTCATGATGGTCTGTAAGACGTCGGCATCGATCACTGTATTTTGTATCCTGTGCGTAAAGTTCCTGGCATATAGTTGTTTACGCGTACTGATGCGCTTCCAGATATGGCTTCTTCTCCGGGACGGGTTAGCTCGATTTTGATGCTACATCGTCTGGATGTCTGAACTCGTTTGTAGCCGTGTCTCTGTTCTTCCCTGCAGTGCTTTCCTTGGATCCTGATATGACTCGGTCGGGGTAAGTCCATTGCTCTCCCGTCACTATGGCTTCTGATGCCTATGGCATTGGACAGGCTTCGACTAGCCATGGCCTCAGTGCCTGTTGGTCTCGCATCTCTGGTCGGAACACCCATCGCTGCAGCGATTGTGGGAGACAGTCACAAGTGGTGGGCAGGAAGCGTCTTCACCGGAGTAGGTCCATTCCGTCTTCATATTATTCGTACTATAAATGTTTCAAGGTCCTAGAATTGGTGTCTGCAGCGCTCTTACTTGCTGTATATTGGACAAAACCTCGTCCGGCCGGTGCTAGCTGAGAAGTCCCGCTAGAGGCTAGAGCAGTTCATTGGTTTTCCTTGGCAAAAGGCTGGTGTAAATAGACACCCGAGGCAGCGGTTATCAGATTTAGTTCTTGTTTCTTGAAGCCGAATAGACAAGACTTGCTTGTGGTTGCGAAGCGATCTGAAATTCGGGCTCGATAGGGTCGAATTTTAAATAAAAAAAGAAAACCATAAAAGGAAAGAGGGAAAGAGAGATGGGAGTATTACTCTCAGATTGAAGGTGCCATATCATTGCTACATCACTACTACAACTTTCGTGTACTCGAACGGGCCCGTAATACCCCATGTTGGTCATAGAACGCGACTCGACCTCGCGAGTAGGAAAATCGTGAGAGACTTCCTTTTATATTCGCTATCCAGCGGCGTTCGCCGCTATAGCTCAGCATGCCGAGATGCCGACGCTATCCAGCACACCTAAAAAGGGAAAATCGACGAGGCGCGAACGCGTTAGGCTCACATTTCTCAGTCAACGAGCCCAGAACTACGTGTCTACACTACCCTAAAGTAGATTGTATAACAGCAGAAGCTTTTCCTCACAATGGGGCCTGCATGCAAGGCAAAATTCATTTAAGCCCCCCCAGACCAGGCACTGTGGCATCCATACACTCACATCCTGTCAGCCTACCATGAGAGCAAATCCTCAGCACTTAAGATTTGCATCTGTCCTCAAGCTCAGAGGCCAGAGACTGGACCAGGATGACTGCTGGTAGTAGGATCACCTCGTTGTGGTCCAACACTGCAGCAGAAGAGACAATCTGGACTCAAAAAGAGAGCCAGAAGAGGAGATCACACAGTATAATATCTTCAGAGATCTTCCATTGGACATGAGAGCAACAGAGAGGTACAAAGCCAGGCGGCGTATTTACAGGTGGTGGTCAAAATCAGACGATGATAGGGGTACTCGCACCAAAAAAGGTGCCGCTGACTAATTGCCGCTATCGCTATCCGCTATCTGCCCTCAGCATGAACAGCGAGCCGAAATTCGGACGGCTCTGTCGTGAGAAAAATACTCGGAAGTCGGCGCGGGTTCCGTTGTAGAACTCTTCCTCCTACTTTTCTGTCTTACAAGTTTCTTTCCAACTTGCTTTGGTTTCGCCAGTCAATCACCTCCTCGTCAGAATAGGTCAGAATCCAAAAACTACACCAGTGCATCGTCCGTTGCGTAAAGCGTCTGGAGTCTAAAAGTCTGCTCAATTCTTCATGCTGCATCTCAATCCTGCAGATATCACAGATATCAACTGACTGGCATCATATGGACTGCTCCTTCCCGCAACACATTCACGTCAAGGCCATAACGAGTACCGCCACGCGCCTTCTTGCTTTTCACTCGACCAGATGACTTCGACGCATACATTCACATCAATCGACGAGCTCGCATCGCCGGACCGCCGATGTTGACACAAGCCTTTCCCAGCGCATACAGCAGACCTTCGACCTAACTCTGACGGCAGGACTCGCGGCGCTTTTGCTGCCTCGTTCACAGTCGCGTCAGGAGTCGTTCGCCGCCGCCCCTGGAACTGCCAACTGATGGTGCATGCTTGGGATGATACGGAATGGAGGCTCCCCGACACGCGACCAGCGATTTTAGCGGGCTGACTTGGCCAGGTTCGCTTTGAGACACTTTAATGTCCTAACAGTGTATATTGGCCTCGCCGGTCGGGCTTGTTTCTCGGAAAACGTGCTACTTCGACACTTGGGGATCGGAGAGGCGGGGGACGTTGTAGGCATACCGGCATCTATTGGCCTCGCCGGCTGGGCTTTGGTGTACAGGAAATGGGTGAGGATTGTTGTTTCATTTCTGGGTCAAATCTGACATTATTTTCGTTAGTCTTATCTCTCCCTCAATGTGGGGAATGTCCATCCAGGGACGGCCTTCAAGACTCGCCTGAGCACTGATTTTAGGATCAACTTGTGGAAGTGGGGAACGTAGTATCTCGGCGGCGTCTGTTCTTCTCGCCGGAGCGGCTCTAGTTTATAGGAGATTGTAAGGTAATTCGCGTTATTTTGGGGTGTCAAATTTAATGGCTTTGACAGTTTATTTAGAAGACTCGCGCCGCGTTCGTCCCGCACGGAACGTCTTCCACACCAATAACTCGACGCAGCAACGCTGCCAGCCCAGGCTTCAACTCCCCTCTAAATGACACTGTTGACCTCAGTCTGGATTTGGCGATGTTCGTGTGTATTCGCCCACTTCGGACACTTGACGATGAACAATACTGGGGTAGAGAGGGGCGTCGACTACGCCCATGGACACACATTTCTCCTTTGCTGTACTCGTCTTCGCGGAACCGGAGAATATACCTATACATCCCACCCGAGGCTTGGAACTAATTGAATAAATTCGTGGTTACTGATATCGATCTGCATCTGGCATCGTTCGGCTTTATGGTCGAATTCGGACGCGGCAGCGGCAAACTTGTGCTAGTACATAGGTTCTTTTTGTATCTCTGTTTTCTAGACTCACGGCTTCTATCAGGGGATCACGGTACACTGCAGCAGCGCTGTGCTCGCGTAGCGAGCTACTCGCCGCTGCGATATAGACGACTGGCACGAAAATGACGCCACACTTTGTATATCCCCTCAACGACTGGGACGGCATCAAGGTGGGCGATGCTATGCTCAATTTTGGGCTCAAATATACTCGTGGATTCCATCGTTGTCGACATTCAATGACAAGGGCTGTAGGTTTGTTCTTTCAATGCGTGTAGATCACCTTGATGTTGATTAATTTGTAGAGCTCGTATTCGCGGCGGTGATGTCGCCGGCTCGTTTCCCTACCTCTCAAGTTATGTTTCCGCACCGTTTCCAGGGGAAGTCCGTCTGTTGCGGCGAATGTGAGGCGGCGTAAGGTCCGATTAATCGAAGTTCGGTGCAAGTAGCGTCTCATTAGACGAATCATGTCATAGAGTGGAGTTCCAATATGATCTGATTTATCTAACTTTTGGGTCGCGATGTGGTGGCAGAGTTTTCGAGGAAGCGGGGATGATAAATCCTGCTTCTTCAAAATGTTTGCAAATATGGGCCTGAAATGATGATTGTCGGCATCGTAGGGCGTGCTAGAACGCGCCGATAATTACGATGACATGAGACCAGCGACAGCTCCTGAACTTGAACTGGCACTACAAGTACAAGGACTGAAAAATGTATAGAGTGTAAGTCTGAGTAGTAAGTACTCGAATAAGTAAGTCCAGGTAGTAATTGAGGTATTGGGAGATAAATGAGAGACTTTTGGTACCAGAACTGCGCCAGCGCACACACCGTGGCCCGCTCTTCTTCAACTGGACCATCTCAAACCTTCTCTACATCCTGCTTGTCGCCAGACGCCGACGCGCCGGCTCCAGCGCGATCTTCATCCCCATCCTCAGGCTGCTCACGTTTCTCTTCTACGATCTCTTGAGCCTGCGCCTCCAGATCGATATTGGCTGAGGCACCGCCGGTGTCTGTAGTCGTCGTTTGGGTGCCGCTCTGGTTCGGAGCGCTGGCGAATTGCAAAGACTCCGTGGCAGAGAGAACATCGCTCCGCATGTGTGGGAGAGATGGACGCGTCCATGAGTCGTTGGGACGCGATTGACCGGCCATGACGCGGGCGATGATGAGAGTCGGCGCGATGCCCTGGAACAGTAAGTCAGCATGATTAATGACTAGAGGAAGAGGAATGTACTGTGATGCTGTATGACATTATTATACAGTAGGGCTGAGCAGTCAAGACTGCTGCACCAGTGTAGAACTGGTATGCATATGCAATAAGGAGAGCTATGTAGACAACTGCATACATAGCAGCTGATTCAACAAGAATCTCGATGATGCCGCGGTAGGTCTTGAGGCTAGCACCAATGCGACTGACTCGCACAATGCGAAATAGAATGAGAAAGGTGCACAGGCTATTTGTTGCCACGGTCATCGAGTAATAGATTAGCGACCAATTTATTTGGCTGACACCAATGAAAATGGAACTGGCAGAGGCAGAGACAATAACCAGGCAGGCACTGACTAAACACAAAATACAGTATCAGAAGAACAAGCCTATAGATATTACAGGAATGGGCCTTACTTATCTCGGTGATCACGCAAAGGCTGGGTACAGCGATAACCACTAAATTTCCGCCGTACAACACCCAGCAGCGCCAAATCTAACCAAAGCTGTCAGTGGTTCAGGATTACTTGAGCACCGGCAAAAAGACACACCAAGACCAGGTCTGCAACGAGGACGGCAAGAATCCGAAATACATCACTGGTAATCGCCAGTGGTAGATTATCAGTAAGGTTAAAGTTGAACTCCGCCTCCACCGATGTCCCATGGGCAATGAAGAGCTGGTCAACATATTTCCAGTTCAAACCCAAAATGACAGTGTTTGCAAACCATAAGAAGGTGACGATGCCGGCGACGGTAATCCGCTTCCGCTTGGGCTGCGTGCTCTCAACTAAACAAGAAGGTGATTTGAGAGGAGGAAATAGTCAAAGATGAAAGGCACCCACTTATATAATACAAGGCAAGAAAGAAGATGCAGGTGTGAACACCATGGCAGAAGGCGAGAAGAATGACAGGATGTAAGTCAGTGGACATGATGGCCTGAACATCGGCTACAGTGTATCCGTAGTCCTCCCAAGGTGGCGACATGATGGTTTTGGTTGCATACTGGCGAGGCCGTCTGGCTCTTTATACACACTATCACGAAGCCGTAAATAGTAACACAGGAATAGAATGTACTAAACTGAGGCGACACTCGATAAGTGAAGCATCTACGCAGGTATATGTCCGACAAACTGCTACATATCTGTGTTGCGTAAATCAGGCCGCAGTATAAGTACCTCGAGCGAGACGATCAGCTCTGATTTGCGCGGCCGTCTCCCGCTTCATGAGAATCTGATGAGAAGTTTGCTGATCGCAGAACCGAATGAAGCGATAATAAATTGTCAGGATTGATATGATTAACCGTAACGATGCAGTTGCCTTTCTGGTGCGAGAAATCATAGCTCGACGAACACCGAAGCTGAGGTATGCGGCGACTGGAACCCAATGTTGTTGTCCTCATCTAACGGGAGCGCGGTGAACAAATAATCTTCGCATCGACGACGACCATCGAGATATGATTCACGCATATGACTCATGACCTTTGTTGCATGAGAATTATGAGCATACATTTGCACGGCGAAGACGGACCAGTACGCGACTGTTGTCGGGTGGTAAGGCGACCGATATCTTGGAGAACGAACAGATGAGGCCGCTGGAGGCAAAGGCTGCGAAAAACCCGTTCCTTATCCTGCGCATATGAATTATCGATCTTGTGTTCAACGCGACGCATCTTTGCTCTCGGGTCGAAGATGAGGAATACCAACCGCGCATGCGCCATCGATTCGAAAGCCATATGTAACAACCACAATACGCTTCGATCAACAAAGATGCAGGCGGCCATACGGCGACGCGGAGTAAACGACCAGAAGAAGGGCCTTCCTGCCCAACGAAAGATCCTGTTCCGTGACTGAGACAGCTCACAAGGATACTCCTCCTTGGAGCGTTCAAGTTCCTAATCATATCGCGGAACACTAGTAAGAGGGTACTTGAAGCGCGCAGGTAACGCACGTCTCAGCCGGCAGCGGGGCGCGTCAACGTCGAAGGGATCTTTCTCCGGCATCGCCTCGTACTCCTCCTATACCCGCGTACCAGTTCCTGACCGCGACACCAATGGTGCGCTTCTCCCAAAGCCATTCTGTAACATCTCTGCAAGAGGATTTATATTAGCAAAGCGAGAAGTTGAAAGACACATACCCTTCCTTTATCCCGGGGCCAGCATGGGGCAAGAGCTTTTTCACAAAATAAGACTCGATATCATATTCAGCTTCACAGGTTCTGACAGAGTGCAGAGATGGCTTACCTCCGGAATCAACAGAGATACCAAATCCTTTCCGTACCGGGCGCGCTGTGTCTCCTTATTCGGCGAGGTAATCGCGTTGTACTCAAACAGACCTCAGGAACGCTGCACGGTTGCACGATCGACAAGAGATATCATTTGGTGCCCTCCAACGAGCGTGCGTGACGAGAAGGGTATGGTGAGAGTATACAAATGTGAACGGCCCATCGGGGTGCCAACGACTTGCACACCACATTAGCTTTAGAAGGACGGGATCCAAATACACATTTCTGAACAGCGTACGAGCCTTACTGCGTGTGAGCACGATATCCTTTAATGCCCGCCGCGAACGATCATGATGTCTCTGCACTCCGGGACTCAGATATCTCGACGCCTCTATCAGTGATAGTGGCGATTTGGTACTACAGGGAGATACACCTTCATGCTGTCCTCTCACCTGCTCCTGCGTTAAATCGTCCTCGTGGCCTTCGATGGTTTTGGAGAAGAAAGGTTGGGCGATGTAGGCTCCATATCCTGTTGCGAGTGTTGACACGGAGTAGTTCGTGCCAAGTAGATCGACATATGAAAGGAAGCTAAAGCAAGGGTTAGTAGAGATAAAGCGGATGTATGGTGACGTTGTGTCCGTGTACCATTCTTCATGCCACCGACTGCGCCGATGACGGTGTAATCGCCGAAATAGTGGAGACGCTGGATGTCCTTGAAGCGCGTGCGAGAGCCGTATGAGGCTACATGGAAAGAGTGTTAGGAAATTGCTGGCTTGGGGATGATCGATGATGTGAAGAACGAGCATCGGCTAAGCATTAGCCGGGAGAAAGTGAGGTAAGCCGGCACGCCACGTGGCCGTAGCTTGATCGTGATCGCGGTCGTTGGACGCGCATCTTCTCTTGCTCTCCGCGTTCATCTTATCCTGACCCCGGCTGCACTTAGGGCACTGGCATCTTTTCAGTTTTTCTTTCCTCTGTTTGAGTGCTTCTCCCACGCCATGGGAACCCTTCGCCCTTTCAGCGGGAGCACGGCCTTGGTCTCCTTTCTTGAACTGGTCGCATGGGGCACAGAGGACGACTTCGTGACTGTCTTTTGCAGTGGAATATGGCTGGACTGGAAGCATCGGAACAGTGGACATCTTGGAGTGGCAGTCTGTGTAGGGAATCCGGGAATTTATGGCTGGCCATAAATTCCCAGTACACAGTTACACTTATCACTACTGAGATACAGGTCCTTTCTCACTTTTATTCATGTATGCTAAAACGGAACCGCTCTCTTCCGAGGAACGTGTCTCATGAATTGAAGGACTTTTTCAAAGATGCGTCGAATTCGGGAGGGAGGCCAATGGACGCTTACACCTATTTCCCTAAGTATCTATGTAATACCAACAAGTGCGTTCTTGTCGCGTCTCTACGCGTCGTTTGAAATCCCAGAGAAAGCGCGCCACAGTTCCGCCGGAGGTCCGTACTTGAATTCTGAATTCTGAACATTGTGAATCTAAAACTGGCTCTAGGCTTTCGCAACCGCCTTTTGTTACAGAAATCACGCCAGCTCCTTATAATCACGAGCCGACGCTGGGTCATGCCAGCCTACTGGAATGCTTTACTTTGCCAAATATTCGTGTTCCGTTCTTTTCCGAGGCCAATCTTTTTCTATAAATTCAATAACTATGCAATACTTCTCTCATTTGCTTGAGACGTGTCGATGATACCGGTATCCTCTGCCTCCCTATTTATGGCACACTCTGCTAAGACTGAAGTACGTCGTTGCATCTCTGTCGCCGCTACTCAACTTACAAATTCCATCCCAACAGACAGTCGGACTCGAACTGCTGGCGACCGACGATCGAGCAGCCTCACAGCCCGTGCGCTGCCCCTATATGCACGGCTGCCATTGAACGCCTAACGCTTTTGTGCCTATTTGAGACTCGCCTTGTTCACATGGGACGGGCATCCTGATCCCATCTTCTCCAAATTATGGCTCGCAAAGTTCTGTCATCGTCTGTCCATCTCCATGCCACGACTTCCAATGTCTTTGAGGTTGGGCGCGGGCGCGCCCTTTGGACGGGTTTCACGACTCTCTCACCAACAACTTCGACTCCCTTCCTGGCATTCCGGTATTGCCTTCACGGTATACATCGTTGATACAGTGGCTAAGATGTAGACTGGGTCATGCGCTCCTCGCAGATCCGTGTATCGACTGTGAAACCTCAGCACAATCGAACACTTACTTCTTATTTGAGGCTGTCGCTCGCCATGGACATCGTCCCTTCTAGCGGAGTAACACGTCCTTCAAACACGTTTGTCCCGCTGACATGATTTGGCCGGTGCGTTCCTTCGTATTCAACCTAACATTCGACTTCTCACACAGAGCACAGTTGTTACCCTCACACTCGGTGCTCTCAACTTGTATTGCTGCCTGTCTTCCACAATAGTTCTCATGGTTAGTGCCTATGTCCATCATCAAATGCGGCTCACCCTCAGACATTACAGTAGCGAGGCGCTGCAATAATGGCAGAAGAAACCTCTCCCTACCATTCGAATAAGGTGACCTCATCCGACCATACCCCTTCTTCATGGCATAACGAGAGCGACTATTATCCAAGCTGTATTCGTGAGGACGAGCCGGTGTTCCGCTCATTTAGGCGTCAGCCCTATGCTGGACGCGCTTCTGCTCTGGCCAACATCTAGCCCTATTCTAAACAACACTCTGCGCCCCGAGCTCCGGTTTCGTCTACCTTTACGACGATCGTTGCCATATCGGGATGACGCGTTGTTTGGCCTTGTATGTTTGGAGTGCTTTGGGGATCGGAATGTCTTGCTCTCGTACCGTCATCTTGTCTGTATTACTGCGAACAGAGTCCGTTCTCGATACTTGTGTGTGACTCTCTCTCTCTTTTCTTTTTCCTTTTTCTTCTCTTATTTCCAGTGTTTGCCGTCGTCGTCTGACGTCTTCCTCATACTTTTCTCGAATTGATTCGGCTTTTCGCGTTTCCGCGCACTCGTAGCGCGAGCTAAGCATCAACTACCGCATAGCCTTGCCCTCAGTACCGGTTACTGGCGGCTTCCACGTTTGTGCAAGCCCGGACAACCTAGCGCTGGGAGCGAATACGACTGGTCGGAAAGGCTCGGTATCACTGTCATCGAGTGCTTGACTGACATGGACACGTAACCGAGATACCTGTGAGTATCCTCTTCGATGTTGTGCAGAAGAACGCAAATGTGTAGCGTTATTACTTTTAGGAAAGCTGCAGATCGTTACTAGACCAAAGGGTACGTTTCTTGGCACGTTGATTGACGCGTTTTGACGGTACGTAGCCCTACAGCCTTGTGCTGCCGTCGTTTTTGGAATATGGTACGGCGTTGTTCAAGGTTCATTCCGCCAGCCGCCCAGACAATATTGTATGCGATGGACATTTCCCTTTAAGTCACCGTGAGTTTTCAATTGTCTTCTGGTGTACGAGAAGAAAATGAACAATGGATCTCGGGTCCGTGCTTAAACGAGTTAAAGCGGGATCACAGCTCGCTAATCGCTCGATCGCGTCATCCCTCGCCACACTTCACGCTTTGACTGTCGCTCCTATAATCTTCTACGATGCATCTAGTGACACTTGAAACCCACAATCAAGCGCTTGTGGGACCATCGATAAACCCGTGTTCATACAGAAGATCCTTTGCACCATGAATCGTCCAAGACCACATCGATTGGCGTGGGCTGTCCGCTGCCGTTGTATACAGCGAGACATGGTTGATCCTTCGTGAGCGCAGGCTGAAACCCGAGGGCACGAGCTATACCGAGCCCACGATAGCGCAGATTATGAGCGGCGCTGCGTGGGGCCTCGGTAGTTTTTTTTTCACTAGCTGACTGTGAGTGAAAAGACGAACAATTCCAAGACATAGAACCTAGGACGATGACGCCAAGTACGAGCTGGAAATCGTTGCTGATTGGCGCGATAGTCTTGGTATGCTTCTCATCTTCGTATGTCTCTTCACAACCAAAACATACAAATTTAACCTCATCATTCATTGCCGCGAAGGCCGTACTCTTTTCAGTCGTTGCCATTGTGGTATTCATCTTTCAAACCTGCCGGACTCATCTCCAGGTCAACTATTCACAGGTGACGGCATGTAGGCCTGATGCTGGAATCACTTGCTGTTCAACGGTGTTTTTTCCTTGAAGGGTACGAGACTAGTCCAACGCCTGGTTGTAGTAGTCTCCTTTGGATTGTGGACTACATGTGGACCTGGAGCCCTTCTGGACTTTTGAAGGTGCCCTCAACCTCCACACGTTTGCTGACCATCTCATTTTTTCTTCTTACAGTTTGCCATATCGCATCCTGTTGTATGTGAGACTGCCCAAGTTGTCGCTGTCCTTACCGACGCTTATCGTGATGCTAAAGTATTTTCTGTACATCTTTCTCCTGCATCTGCACAGGTAGTTACGCGACTTCAACGGTCGTCGGCGGGGTTCTGGATTGCCCATGCCACCTTCGTCCGAGTAAGTGGGTGGTTTTAACTTGACTCTTCTGACTGACGTCTTTCTAGATGCTCTTCGGCATCGTGGAGGGTCAGTAGAGGTTTCGGCTCTCCTTCGAGAGCGTGAGGTATGCTGTCCCCGTTGCTTAACTTGACTGACTGACTGACTGTTTGTCTGTCTGTCTGCCTACCTGGCTTGTCCACTAGGACCTCAGCCGACGAACTACCCAACATCCTTGTTTTACTTCCTTTGGTTAGCCAGACTTACATGTCTACGCCCTTTATGGCGCGTACATCGCCTTCTCAGTCTGTTGACCAAAATCATCTACAGGAATGCTCTCATAGTCATGATAGCCCAATATCAGCAAGCGC
>QLPD01003227.1:0-17255 GCA_003314085.1 Hymenopellis raphanipes
ATCGGAACCTGCCTCACTCTATTATTCGTCCTTCTATTCCTTCGAAAGCAGCGTAAGTAGCCTTCAGTCTCTCCCATTATGCCAGTCTTGACCGCCACTTTTTAATGGGATAGGCGGACGAAACAATACAAGGTTCATTCGATGGCTGAATATAAGGCCACAGGCATCATTCGCCCTGCCCACCGTGCACACCCAATATCCTCCACCAACAGCCGCAGTGTTCCAATGGGATGCTAAAGTCGATGATGAGGCGCATACCTTTCGGAGTGATGTTTCGAGAAGATAACAGAGACAAAGCGCCATGAGAGTATGATCTCCTCAATTGGATATCAGATATCCAAAAGACCCACGAAATGAGAATGTGAGAATGCAAGATTCAACGGTAAACCGGCAAACTGTTCATGATCAATGCCTTATGGAAGGCGCTGTCACTCTCAAAACCTGTCAAGATTACATTTCCCCGCATTCTGTCAAGCAATCAGCTCAACTGGCCAGACTAGCAAAATTAGCGACAGACCTGTGATCTTAACAACGAGCTTAGGCCTGTTGTTCTGCCCTGTTTGAACATTCTCTATCTTTCGTAGCGTCAACATCCCATCTATGACTCGCCCAAACACGACGTGTTTTCCGTCAAGAAAGTCGCATTTTGCAGTGGTGATGAAAAACTAGGTATATCGCATCAACTTAAATCGATTTGAAAGAGGTGATAGAGTCGATGTCTACCTGGCAACCATTTGTGTTCGGTCCCGAGTTTGCCTAAAAGCTCTAAGGACGAGAATATGCATCATGTCATGTACACACCATGGATAGCAACCCCGGCCCGGTGTGCTTTTCCTGGAAGTTCTCATCCTAGAAGGACGTCAAAGCGCGTTGGGACAAGAGAAATGGTACACACTGGGAACTTGTCGCCGTATATCGAGAACGATCCTGTTCCATCGCCGTTCAAAAAGTCACCGCCTGGCCTTGTGCATAAATATACGATCGAAGGAGTATATCAGTTGGCGCACCTTGACACATAAAGTTGGGCACTCTAGACGCGCCATGAGTTTAAAGAAAGCTGATTTCTGATCGAAATCGTACACTCTATGGAATCAAAGAATGAATATGCAATCTTGCGTTGTTGGCATGATCCCCACCTGTGAAACGTCGCGTTCTTGTATCCCTGGGGCCTTGAATTCAGTCTTCCCAATCCAAGTATTAGGCCACGCTAGTAGAACTAGGCACGTTGAAGCATACCGGTATTCACCCGTGCACAATTGTCGAAAGTTTTCTGCCGTCCTGAAATTGATTTAGCTGAGCATTGAGGCGTCCTAGAGAAAGCCGACTTGGGAACAATGTCGCTGAAGAGTTCCATCTTCATGCGGCCCGCCGGCGTCTCGCCAATGTTGATGTCCATGAAGACGATAGGTCGCGTAGTGGAGGTCATGATTCAAGAGACGTGTGACGTGTGACATGACTGACAACTTTAGATCTGGATCTTCTACAGCTTGCGTTCAAGGAGTAGCAAATACATTTTGTCGGTACACATCGCATGAATATGGTATACAGATGAGTGAGAAAGTACAACAACAGGTAGGGAATGTGTATGTACGTGAGTGGTAAGTGTATAAAAATAATCCAAGAAAATGAGTGAGTGCGTGCTATGGAGTCCGTGTAAAGTGATTGGATTCCATAAATGACGTGTAGATCGTACAGCAGGGCCATGAGGGTTTTGAGAACAAAGTGAACAGTGCTTAGCACGAACGAAGGAGAGCCTGGGCTCGAAGCGCATGCCGTTTCTCGACCAGCAAATTGGCGGTCTTTACGGTCGAGCTGTACATGTGGTTGATATTGGCTTGCTCAAGGACGCGAGAGAACCGGTTGACGAGACCATACTTGTCCAACCCGAACCGGCGGAGGTCTATCTGGAGACATCTGAGCATGCCTGTCTCTTCTTCCTCCGAGTCATCATCGTCCTGATCAAGAAAATCAAGCTCTCCTCCGCAGATGACCATATGGCGCTCCGTTTCAGGGAACAGCGCCGCAAGGACACGAACGTCTGTGGTAAGGGACGAGCCTTCTGCCGTGCGAGTGAAACTGAAAAAAGGAATAGAAGGTTGGGACGGTGGAGGAAGCGGTGTCGTATCAATGCGAAGGGGAGTGAGGGGACTGATAAGGTGTTTGGAAGGAGGTTTCAATGCGGATGGGAGGTCAGAAGTGGAGCGAGAGTGGGAATTTGACGTCGTAGACGACAGAGGCGAGTCTGAAGATGGAGAATGGGAGAAATACCCATCTTCAGAATCGCTATCCGAGTCTGATATGGATATGGGTGACGGGGAGCCATATGCAGACTGGGTTTGGATCAAGTCGGGAAATGCGACGAGTTTTACAATTTTGAGGGACCACTGTTCGGCCGCAGCGTCTTGCAAACCGACACATGTCAGATCTGAATTGAGTACATGTACTTGTCCAGCGAGAGGGGAATGCGATTTACTGCGTGGACCGGTATCAGCGTCGGTCCGAAGGCCGGTGGGGGAATTGGCGCGAGTGAGGACAGCGGCCGTCGGGGAGGCGGGCGGGCAGTTTGGAGAGTAGAGTGAGAACCCAGCAGCGGAGAAAAGAGCCAACGCTTCCTGTAAACGGCTCTCTTTTACGAATAAAAAGTCACTCATGTACGACGACTGGTACAAAATCGATATTCCAGCCGCCGCCAGCGGTGCCGAGAGCTCATTAATCCGTGCTCCGGAATTGTCTGAGAAATATATGTGAGGGAATTTAGATGAAAATTTGGACGCATCTTACCGAGCTGGTCGCTGTGCGAGTCAATCTGTAAAACACTCCACATCTCATAGGAGATTTCGACGTTTTCACGAACTAGTGAGTCTCCCGCGCTTCCCTGGCTGCCGCGCCGCCTATGGCGGTCACGACGGGCAACTTTTTCGAATTCTGCCAAGTCACTGCGCTCCACGAAGAGACTCATTTCAATCTCGTTGCATGTCATGTTTAGGAAAGTCTGGGTAGGTTGCAGGATGTAATGCAGGACAGGGCGGGTGAGCTGCGCCAGCCGTGAGCGCGGGATGTGCACCAGCGACAGCGACGTCGGCAGCAGAGAGATGGTCACCTGCATTGCAAGGCGTGGAAGAAGGGGATGGAGGGCAAGAACCCTGCCCGAGGACAGTGAGGGTCATCTAAATTGCGGTCCGACCATCCGTTTTGAATGATTTCTGCCCTTCCGTGGGGTCCTTCCGCGATAACATCAGTATTAACCGCGTTTGGAATGAAGACTGCTCAACTGACCTCCATTCAATGCGTCTGCTGCCAGCCTGCGCTCAGTGCAACTTTGTTATACTCCGCCTCGCGTTCTAGCCAGTTTACATCCTCTGCGCTCCCATTTCACGCTTCCCTGGTCTACCTTGTGTTTTCCATGCGGGTGATCACGGAAGGCGCGGAACCGCGCTCTCCTTCTAGAGAACATTTGTCGCTTGGGCAGGGGGCTGAATTGAGTAAACTCTTAACTCCGATTCTACAAGACGCGTTCATCACCCATAAATGAAATCGAGATTCATTCGTAACAGAAGATCCTTGACCTGTCAAGTCTGTCGCGATCCCGGGCCCAGATATCAGAACGTGTGCATCGATGTCAGACTGGACTTTGTAGCTCAGTGGCAAGAGCAGTGAACCAATGGATCTCGCACATGATAGGGTCACGTGTTCAAGTTCGTTTAATGCGCCACAGTTTATGAAACTTGTATGAGGCCAATTGTACCCAAACAGCACAATCCACGCACACCGGCAATGTTTCGAAACGATCCATCAACCCCGTATCATCCGTTTGAATCGCGAACGACCTTCATACCGTAACAGACGTGTATGCCATGGAGTATCTGGCAAAGCTTACTTCTTTTTCTGCCTAGTACGACCGTAAAGAAATTGCACCCACTGTCGCAGCTACTAGTACAGTTAAATGTTGCAGGCGGACGACGTCCGCGTTTGACAGGATGGAGAGGTTATTTCTATCGATATGAAAAGAGGTCAACACTAACGCATGTAAAGGTTTAGTTTCATGCACACAGCGGTACTAGTAATACAAACTCGGGTCATGCGAGGTACTCTTTATGAAAACACATCGAAAGCAAGCTAGTGAATTACCGCACAAGACTCAGGCAGCGCCGTTACTGCTCGACTTGAATGTAGTCCGACATTGTATTCTGGTGGCCCTTGGGCGGTTTGATGACCAAATCAGCTTGTTGGCTATTAATGGTGAGAAGGATAGCCTTCCCGTGTAACAGAGAAGAAACGTACAGCTTCATACGAAGCAGAAGCTTCCTGTTCGCATTCTGCATATCAATACCAGCCTTCATGGCACGGGCGAATAGATCAGTCCGATGGTCGACCTTCTTGACCTGGAGAATCTGGAGAAAGGTCGGCTTTCGGCGTCTTTCTATAGAGAACGGAATGCGAGTTACCTTATTCTGACTGTCGACTCGGCCTTGGATATTGCCGGACTGAATGAGGGTAACCACTTGCATTTCGACCTCGTTTACTGTCCACCCGAACGCCTGGCTCATCCTATCAAGTCGGATGGAGGAGAATGGTTGGAAATAGAGCACGACTGCCCGATTCTTGATCTTCTCCATAAGATGGGTCACATGTGATGTGAGGTGAACATCAATGTAGTGACGCGTCTAAGCAAATGTCAATGAATGCATTATGACCGATGAAAGGCTGTTCGCCTACAGAGAAACGTTGCAGGATTTCTAACACGGTCTGGAACTTGCTCGCCATATAGGCCTCGATAAGCTCACGGAGGTAAGGCTCTTGTTCAATGTATACACCAAATGATGGGTTATCAATGACTTGGGCTTTGAATGCAGATCGCGACAAACTCGCCATCGCGCACAAAGTTCCATAGATTGCAATGTCCCCAGGAGATATGATCTGCCGAGAACATAAGAAAATATTCGCATGCTGAAAGACATACATGCCTTTCCGACCCAGTCTCCAAGATCTTTGGTGGGCCCCAGACGAAGAAGAGCGTAAGACGCCTTCTCGTAGGATGATTGGCCAAGAGCAGATAGAGAAGAAGCTAAATCAAGTTTGCTCCTCACGCGGTCACGTTCCGGAGTGCTCTTTTTGCCCACTGAGACCATAGGAGTAGGACCGCTGGGATTAGCGCTGGCCTGGGCGGCGGCAGTGATGGCAGCATCAAGAGCGGCGTCGGCCTTGAAGACGTAAGTAGGAATATGACCATAATTTCTCTGCTCGATGAGAAGCTGGATGGAGGAATGTCAACAAATCAACCCTGGGGTTTAGGCAAAGTATTTACTTCGAGAACTGAGAGACACATGTCTAGGACGTGCTGACTGGTGGTGCAATACTCTCGGGATTTGGTGTAATGTTTCAATGAAGTCGAGTAGTCGCCGACAGAGCGATAGAAATCTCCCAAGTCACGATGAGCCATCTACAGAGACAAGATGAATTGACAATGAGAAAAAAACATGAGAATGTGAACGTACGCGTATGCTTTCTTTGATCATGTTGTTATTGTACGTCTTGAGCTCGTTCTCAAGCTTGACTTTTTCGGCGTGGTTCTTGGCAGCGACCTCGTCGGCCCATTTTCCATTCAGCGATGGTAGCTCTGAGAGCGGTGGAAGGGAAAATTCAGCGTTTGAGGCTACATGTTCATAAGTAGCTGCGAGGAGCTGGAACTGGGATGGGTCCCGCGACTGGTGTACATGCTGGACAGCGAGCTGATAAGCATCGGCGGCTATCGATGGGCAGAGAGTGATAATGTGGACGAGGCGATCCACGACGGTTCGGCCTAGATGAAGGTGGTCAGTAGAGTCGCGTGGACAAAGTTGGACGCCACCTGAATAGTTTGAAATATAGCCTTCAAGGTCGAATGGATGGGCATCGTCGACGGGTACGATGGGTTGGCGCTTGGATTGTGAGGTGCTAGGCTGCGTATCTTCGGCTTGGTCAATGTCCATGGCTGTGATGGTGATGGTACGAGTCCAAGGCGGTGCCGATCCTTTCTTGACTTCTGACCGCCACTATGAGCCAGAAACTGGTGCATCTCATCTACATACACGGCTTTCGAGGTACTTATTTCCAGGTTCTAGTTGGTTGCCAATAGCTGAATAGGGTCAACTCAGGCGACGAGACCACTTTCCAGGTATTCATTCCATTTGGTGGGCTTGTACAGCATTTATTCAGCAGTGACAGTCCTTTCCGACTGATTTACAGAATTGCTTGTCTACTATAATACCCAAGGACCTCAACATTCGAATTCAAAGCAGTCTATACCCCACCTACAAGAGTGTCAAGCCGATTTCCGTATGTACCCATAACTTTCTAGAATGGTAGGTACTTAGCGCAGCGGCCTGGAGCACCCTGACTGATTGACATTTAGGCTGAATACCCAACCATCTGGTCCTGTTATTCTCCTTGGCCATTCTATGGGTGGCCTCCTAGCTGCAGAAGCCGCCACTCACTTATCGAATAATCTTCCAAGTTATCACCGTCCTCGCCGCATAATTGGGATGATGGCATTCGATACCCCGTACCTTGGCATGCACCCTCATGTCGTGATTACTGGCATAGCATCCCTATTCGCTGACGATGACGGCAAGAAAACTGAAACTGAAATGAACGATCACTCTGTGAAGATTGTCGACAACCAAGTAACCGACGAATGGGAGGCATACAAGAAGAACATACCCGGTAGGTTCTCACTGCGTGCATTCTCGACTACTTACTTATATACTTAATTTCGCGCAGCGCGCTCTTCGACCGCTTCTACGCAGTCTTCATCTTCTGGTTATCTGTCTCCAAATCATCTGGGATCTGGTCCAGCCAGCCACTCGTCAAGTCATCTCAGTTTATCTTCCCATTCTTCGCAATCTTCATCACTGTCTTCTTCACTGTTCGAACACTCGAACGCTCTTGTTGATCGCACCATGAATTTCATATCGTCTCATTCTGACGATCCTCTCATTCGTTGGATGCGTAAGCACTCAGACGAGCCGTTTACTGCCGCCAAACGATGGATCGTAGAACACTTCCAATTCGGGATATGTATGTTTGACCCACCCGGTCTCAAAGAGCGGTACACGACCCTTGTAGCATGGAATGGACACTGGGTCAATTACTGGACCCAAACAGTACCCAAAGGTGGCAGCAACGGTAACTCTATTCAGGATGCCGACAACGACGCCGCACTACTAGAAACAGGAATGGCGCAACAACTATCCAACTCTTCCGGATCATCAAACTCTTCTATATCAGCACAGGATGAAGAGAGTCGACTAAAGAAGCTGCAGAAATCTCGAGAGAAGGAAGCTAAGAAGGGAAAGGTTGGACGACATTTCATCGTGCTGCCAACCGGGCTGGGAAAGGTTCTCGGAGGTGGGGATAAATGGGAGAAGGTCCTTATCCATGGTGTTAAAGATGAAGTTGGGGCCCACACTGGACTGTTCATTAGGGGCCAGAATTTGGAATATGATGCACTCGTCGAGCGTGTTGGTAATCGGGTTATAGCATGGTGTCGGACATTGTAGGGCAGTTGGGGGATCGAGAGCAGTTGTATAATAGTGCTGGGTTAGTGGATATGATACAGTATGATAGAATCTAAGTGTTTGCCACTGACGCGAAGGTAGTGAGTGGATCATAGCAAAGCAAGAGATACCGCGGTAATCACGCTGCGTAGGGATGAGTTAGCTAGGGTGTCCACTGGCAGGACAAAGGGAAAAAAGGCTCAACGCTGTAGAAATGAACATGAAGGTATCTAAGAAATAGTCAGTGGCGTCTCGTTGAGTGAAATCACCATTGCTCACATTGTACAAGGAGGAACGCCTACAGTCAATGCTATCAGTTTAATCCGTCAACGTATACGAAATGCCTTACACAGAGCGTGTCAACATCACTAGGATCCTTGGCGTACAACTGAGTTACAACAAGTTGACTAAGCCAAGTTCAGAACATAACAAACACTACATCGCACTCGGACTCAGAAGAGACTCACTTGACAGCGGTGGGCGTGCCGCTGAGCAACATGCCCACAAATCTCTCCACCAGGGCGTCCTTTGGTACAAGACCATGCCTAACCAGACCCTGCGAGAGAACGATGCCGATGACAGGAAGTAGTGCGAGCTTAGCGAATGTCACCGCCAGAATCGCCGGTATGGGCAGTTTACTCAAAGGCTTCGGTATCTTCATGCGCGCAAACGACGCTCCAAGCAGAAGAAGAGCCATAGGGACGGCTATACTCCCAACTAACCGAGCTGTAGATGCACAAACTTGAGCTAGTACACACTGGGCCGACGCCTCAGAACGAACTTGCAACTGACCAGTTTGAATGACGAACGTCAGCGGAGGATTTCCGTCTGGTCCTTGATATTGCGGGCCCTCGTCGCTGTTCACGAAGAGGGCTTTTAGATGAGGGATCAACGCACAAGTCAACGATATATACAGGGCCATGGTGATGGGCGTCAGGAGCGTTCCCATTACTTGGAGTACTTTCACGAGAGTAGGTCCAAGCAGCAACTCCAGGCTAAGTGGCTGCTCTTCCGTTTCGTGGAGTCCCGTTGCATCGGGATACGATAAAGAGGAAGTAGTTGATGGAACCCGCACACTAGCAGATGGTCGCGAGCTTGTTGAATCGGGCGCGGCGAGCCTCACCTGCTGATCCGTACTAAAGTCATTCTCGGACGTTGGTTCCGCCTGCTCGCGTTTCTCTTCCGCTATCGTTATAAGAGGCGCTTTCGAGGAGCATGTTACCCCAGACGATGTACCGAGCAGTAAGAGAGCCGAGGTAGGTTCAGGACTATCGATGCCAGCAGATGGCTCGCCGTTCAACCCATACGGAGTCACAACGCTCCCAGGGCTTGTCATAATGGATTCCACTTCAGTATGGTCGCGTCTATCGTCCTGCGAAGGAGCCGCCAGGGCCAGGTTCTCTCCAGGCGTCATGCTTAGATCCTTCTCGCAATCTGTACTCTTTGGAAGGGGCATGTACTTGTCGCGAAGTCTGAAGAAGAGTGCGGCCACGGGCTTTTCGCGCCACCCCACGCGTTCAAAAGCGGCCTCGCCTTGCGGAACGCCAGGAGCGAAATCCCAAGCCAAGGAATTCGCAGCGCCAACGATCCACATGATCATATTGTACGAAACGATGAAGATGGCCACAAATGATACACCGACTGGGGAGGCGTCAGTATCTTCATGGGTAGGCTAAAGCAGCATTTACGAGCAGGATCAGAGTCTGCATTGAACGGCTCAGACTCTGTGACAGTGAGAACAATGGCCGTTGCTAAGTCATTCAGTCAAGCTGAGTGGGAGAACCATCGATGAACAAGTAACGCACGCAGACTTGACCAGTTGCTGAGTGCAGTAGCAACAATGATACCCTGCCAGAAATTTCGTGGAACATAACAGACTTCACGGATAATAACTCCGAAGATGCCCCCGCAGGCTATATAGAACTAGTGGTACCTTGAGAAAATACGCCACGTGGAACAATGCTGCCACATACGAAGCCTTGCAGGAACAGTGGTCCCATTGCCGAAACATTATGCGACGTGAAGGCAGGAACTACACTTGAAAAGATGAGTCCCGGTAAGGCGATGTTCATTGTGATCTTTAAAAAATCAGACTTCGCCTCAATGAAATCGGATAACCGTGTACCTGAGAAGCTCCTCGAAAAGCACCGGGTGGGAATAAATCTTTTCGGGCCAGCCAAAATCCGAGGAAGATGGTGATAAACCTATCGGCTACTAAGAAAAGATGCTGCTCTGAGGAACAAACCACGCACATTTTGAGCAGAGGCATGACACCGGAGTATATAAGGAACCCAGCAGAAAAGCCCATCGTAACGGAAGGGCACGGTGTGTTTGACGTGATGGCCGTGAAGGCGTCTTTATAGGAATCCCCACAAGGTCAAGGAACGACCAGGTAACTTTGTAATGTTCCGAATTAGAGAAAGAGAAGAAGGGACAGCAAGTCAGGACTCATAAGAAGTGGGGTGTCAGACAGCGTGAGATTTGCATGCCAACGTAGAGATGTTATAGAGGAGCCTAAAGTACGCGTTAGTTAATCTCGGGCGTACGTCGACGCGTTTCTTGTGAGTTGTAGATACAAGTGGGCAAGAGCATCATCAATGACAGCTCTGCCAAGGCCAAGGTGTCTTCGAGGCTTCTAAGCACGACATTTGTTCTCGTAGACCCGAGTCGGAGTTGCACCTTCGTCGCTTCTAAGTTCTCTGTACCTGCAAGTTGGGTATCACATCAGCTGACTTGAGGATGCATTCCGAGCGTTCACCGTGTCTCTTTCGTTACGTTGTAAACTTACTTTTCGCAGAGGTCTTGTGGAAGGTTTCGCCGACACTCTTATAAGGGCCATAGCTTCCTCTGTCGGCAGGGTCAGTACACACAATTCTAAAATCTATAGCAGCTCTATACTGCCAAATTACATAGCGTATCATAGCAAAGAAAGAGATATCGCGATAATCACCCTGTAGACAAATGAGTTAACGGAACATCGATACAGGAAAGTAAGCTCACGCCGTCGAAATGAACATGCAGGCATCTTGGAAGTCAGTTAGTAGAGGATCGGAGCCGATGTCAAGTGTGCTCACACTGTACAAGAAGGAACGCCTACGATAAGAGCTGTCAGTTTCATCGATCAATCAACATGCGATGGATGCTTACACAGAGCGTATCGACATCACTAGGCTCCTTGGAATACAACTGAGATACGATGAGTTGACTGAGTTGTAATGATTAGAATTTGAAATAATGGTGTGCTGAGAGCCTTACTTGACAGCGGTTGGCGTGCCGCTGAGTAGCATGCCCACGAACCTCTCCACCAATGCGTCCTTTGGTACAAGGCCATGCGTAACCAAACCCTGCGAGAAGAGAAAACCGATGACGGGAAGTATCGCCAACTTAGCGATGGTCACTGCTAAAATCGCCGGTATGGGTAGTTTGCTCAGAGGCTTCGGTATCTGCATGCGGGCAAACGACGCCCCCAGAAGAATCAATGCCAGTGGTACGTTGATATTTCCGACTAGTTGAGCTGTTTATGAACAAACATATTAGCCTTGTACACCAGCGGGCTAATGGAAGCTGACCGGTTTGGATGACGAAGGCCAGTGGAGGATTCCCGTCTGGTGCGTGATATTGGGGCCCAGTATCGCTCTTCACGAAGAGTGCCTTCATTTGGGGTATTAGTGCACAAATCAAGGAGATGTACATGGTCAAGGGTATGGGTGTAAAGAATGTTCCAATGACACGTAGTATCTTCATGACAATCGGTCCAAAGAATAATTCTAAGGCCGATGGCTGCTCTTCCGCTCCGTCGAGTACTGTAGGAGGTAGCTGTGCAGAGGATGGTGCGCCGGACAATTTGTTGGGAGACAAGAGCGATGAAGTGGGCGGCCGAACGCCCACGCCAGCAGATGGTCGCCTTGAGCGGTACGAAGTTGTGGAAAGACGCGACGCGCGCCTAGCCAACTGGATTTCAGGATCCATCTCTAGTTCCTTCTCGCATATTGATTCCGCTTGCTTGCCGTTCCCCGTATACGGAATCTCTGTTCTCCTTGCAATCACAGGCTCCATGTCTACCTGATCTTGCTTTTCATCTTGCCAAGAAGCTGTACGATGTAACGCAGCGTCCGTTTTCGTATGAGCCCAGTCGTGTACAGGTTCCTTACTTGGATTCTTCTCGCTGTCTCCAGACTTCGGAAGGGGCGTGTACTTATCACGAAGCCTTAAGACGAGTGCGGCTATGGGCTTCTCGCGCCACCCAACGCGTACCAGAGCATCCTCGCCTTGCGGCACGCCCGGCGCGAAATCCCAAGCCAAGGAAGTTGCAGCGCCGACGATCCACATGGTAATATTGTATGACACGATAAAGATGGCCACGAATGATACACCAACTAGCGATGGTGTTAACGTATTCACGCGCGAGAGAAAAGAGAACCCACGAGCAGGATCAGTGTCCGCGTTAAACGGTTCAGACTCCGTAACAGTGAGAACGATGGCCGTTGCTGAATGATAAGCTAAGCCGAGATGAAAAACACGATGAATAGAAGACTGCGCACGCAGATTCCCCCAATTGCTGATAGCAGTAGCAACAATAATGCCTTGCCAGAAATTTCGGGGTACATAACAGACTTCCCGAATGATGATTCCAAAGATGCACCCACAGCCTATATAGAACTAGTAGTACGTTGGAAAACATTGCACATGGAGAATGATGTCACGTACGAAGGCTTGCAGGAACAGAGGTCCCATTGCCGAAACGTTATCCGAGTTGAAGGCGGGGACTACGCTAGAGAAGATAAGCCCTGGCAAGGCAATGTTCATTGAGATCTCCAATGAAATCAGACTTTTCGTGATATCAAGATGAAACCTGATAATGCACCTGAGAGGCGCCTCGAGCAGCACTAGGTGGGAATAAACCTTTGCGAGCCACCAAAAACCCTAGAAAGATAGTTATAAACCTATCATGTGTTAGAAAGAAGCTGCTTTGAGAGGTGAGGAATACGCACATTTTGAGCAGAGGCATGACACCGGAGTATATGAGGAACCCAACAGAGTGCCCCATGGTGACAGAAGAGAAGTCGCGCTCAACAGGATGGACGCGTTGGAGGTTGCGTGGGATGATGGGAACAGAAGTGCCCACAGCGTCGTTTCTTGGGGAGCTTTCAAGGCCTGACTCGGTATTCCGAATTAGCGAAATAGATGGGGTAGCAACTCCGAAATGAGTGCACTTCAATGGGGATTCCTGCGAAGTCGTTCTAATGATCGTCACAAAAAGTGAGTGAGTGTGGGATTTGCATGCCACTGCAGAAACACGTTATGTACGCGAGGCAAAGGTCGGTGTCGATAAAAGGTTGCGAACGACATGGACGGAGGGATGGGGTAAATACTTTTCCTAAAGCCGAAAAGACGAGGAGCATTCGGCCGTCGGATCGACCTCCTAAAAATAAACCGCCTATCATGGGTCGCCATTTTGAGTTCCAGCGTCGCCTTTCTCGACGGAGTTTACACATTCAGAACATCGGCTATACGTTAATCTTCATTCTCTGAGGGCGTCTTGCGAAGCTGCATACGAACTCTCAGATCGACTGTTGTTTCGTGACGACGGAAATGACTATGATATTGGACATGGTCACTGCTTCACCTGTAGCAGACCCATGACTTTCATCGAATTGCAACGTATGCGCGCCCATTTTCCGCTATTTGCCGGTAATCCAATCGCTGGTATGAAATGTCGTTGTTGCGGGCCGGCAGAGTGTCGAGTCGAACTTGTCTATGACAACGCAAGCGAGATAGTTGACCGTGAAAGAGGTGGCTCCGAGAGGTAGACTCCGTTAGCCACGATGCCCACAAACAGGATCTAGCTGGTGAGGCCGATGCAATCTCCCTGGAAAATGAGCGCACAGAGAGCTAAACATGAAGGACCTGGGACCTTAGGCCTTACATGGGGCCGTTACACTTACCACGGCAGAAGCTAGCGTCATGTGTCCCAACCACGAAGATACACTGGGCATGCAAAACTATACTTTATTAATAGCAGTCGTGGAGTGCATACGGCGATGCAGGAAATGTAGGAAGGCGTACATGGTGACGACGGAAGCAGCAGCCAATTACTGCTGCTGACGTGGACACGTAGCAGAGAGGTTTGCGGCAGCAGCAGTGGCAAGGAGAAGCAAAGAGCAGATGCTGCGGCAAAGAGAATACAATTGAGGAATTCATTTATTCCGAGACTGCAAGGCTAAGCGTGTAGAACGTGGACACCCCAGAAGAGAAGGAGAAGTCGAAGTCTTGTTCACGACGCGTCGCAGGGACTTCATGCTAGTACGGCATGCTCCCTTGGGTCGGATTAAGGGCGAATTCCAGACTGAAAAGTCAAGAGATTCTAAGCGCGTGCAATACTGCGCCCTAATACTGTCTAGACGCGATTATGACCGTGGATGAGTGCGGAAGAGAAAGAAATTGATCGCATCACTTACGTGTGAAGACCTTCCTTTATGGCTTAGTCTGTACTCAGCATGACAAACTACCAATCTACTCGAGAATCGAGTAGGAAATAACGCTACTTAGACTCTCTGGCCTGGCCCGAGGAGATGCACGTAAGTAGGTAAAACTCCCGCTGTGGCTGTGTAGGGTCGATCGACGTCATGAACGATTGGGGAAGAAGTTGGAGAGTTGCAGGTTTCTCCCTGTTACCACCATCATCTCTTCTCAAATACGCTGATTATGCCTGAATCGCCTCTGGACCCAAAGGTCGTCCTCGACATCGACGGCTACCTCGAGCCCAATGTCCCTGCTATCGTGCACCGACACGATCTGTTCAGGAAGTTCAAGGACGCCATCGAGCAGCATGAAGGCGGCTACGATAACTTCACCAAAGGCTATCTCAAGTTTGGGCTCAATGTCGGAAGCAATGGCGAGGTTGTGTATCGAGAGTGGGCTCCAAATGCCAAAGAGGCGAACTTGATTGGCGACTTTAGTGAGTACCGTTCTCTTCATCGAATTGACCGCTTATATGCGTGCAGATGATTGGAATCGTGAGTCTCATTCCATGAAAAAGAACGAATTTGGAGTCTGGGAGATTGTGGTTCCTCCCAAATCGCCTGGTGTCTGCGCTATCCCGCACGATTCCAAAATCAAGGTAGGTTTCACGTGTCGAATACGCATATATGCTTAACTTTCGTAGATCTCCATGATTCTACCTTCCGGAGAGCGCATTGAGCGACTTCCGGCGTGGATAAAACGCGTCACTCAAGATCTCAATGTGTCACCAGTCTATGACGCTCGGTTCTGGAATCCTCCCCCAGATCAGAAATACACTTTCAAAAATCCCCGCCCTCCTGCTCCCAAGGATGCGAAAATATACGAGGCCCATGTTGGTATCTCTACCTCTGAGCCGCGGGTCGGAACCTACAAGGAGTTTACTACCAACATCTTACCGCGCATCAAGAAACTTGGCTACAACATCATTCAGCTGATGGCTGTCATGGAGCACGCATATTATGCTTGTAAGTACAACGCATAGCATTATCGCGTCGACTGAATGCGCCATCAGCCTTTGGTTACCAAGTTACCAGTTTTTTCGCCGCAAGTTCACGCAATGGATCCCCCGAGGATTTGAAGGAACTCATAGACACAGCCCATGGCATGGGGATCACCGTTCTTCTCGATATAGTGCACTCCCACGCTTGCAAGAACGTTCTGGACGGCATCAACGAGTTCGATGGCACTGACCACCTCTACTTCCATGAAGGTGGCAAAGGAAGGCACGAGCTTTGGGACAGTCGCCTCTTTAACTATGGATCACACGAAGTTTTGCGCTTCCTTTTGAGCAACTTGAGATTTTACCTGGAAGAATATCGTTTTGATGGATTCCGATTTGACGGCGTGACGAGTATGATGTATGTCCACCACGGTATCGGCACTGGTTTCTCTGGAGGATATCATGAGTATTTCGGTCCCAGCGCAGATAATGAAGCCATTGTCTATCTCATGCTCGTACGTTTTTTGTTTCACTATCCATTGCCACATTCATGTAGCGCTTGTGACAGGCGAATGATGCGATGCATTCTATCTATCCTCAAGTCATCACGATTGCTGAGGATGTGTCCGGGATGCCTCTTCTCTGCATCCCAGTTAGCAAGGGTGGTGTTGGGTTTGACTATCGGCTGTCAATGGCTATTCCAGATATGTGGATCAAGCTACTGAAACACAAATCGGACGATGAGTGGGAGATGGGGAACATAGTACATACGTTGACCAACCGACGTTATGGAGAGAAGAGTGTCGCTTACTGTGAGAGTCACGACCAAGCCCTCGTCGGCGACAAGACTCTCGCTTTCTGGTTGATGGACAAAGAGATGTGTACGTTCATTTCTCCTACGACCGGTGAAGTCATTGATTGCCCATAGACACTCATATGTCTGATCTTACGCCTATGACTCCAATAATCGCTCGTGGCCTCGCTCTGCATAAAATGATCCGGTTAGTCGCGTACCCTCCAATATTCGACGTGCTTCTTATGCATTTTTTCAGCCTTCTCACGCACTCCCTCGGCGGTGAAGGTTATCTGAACTTCGAAGGAAACGAGTTCGGTCATCCGGAGGTAATCATTTCTTCTTTGCGGGTAGCAGTCGCAGAAGACTAACCCTTGCATAGTGGCTTGATTTCCCTCGTCAAGGCAATAACAACTCTTTCCACTACGCTCGTCGCCAATGGAATGTGGTGGATGACCAGCTTCTTCGCTACAGATATCTCAACGCTTTTGATAGCGAGATGAACAACTTGGATGAGAAGTATACTTGGCTCGCGTCGGAACCGGTAAGCGCTTTGCATACAGAGATAAGTCCATCAGCAACTAACATGCTTTAAAAGGCTTACGTTTCTTTGAAGCACGAGGTGGACAAGGTTATCGTATATGAGCGCGCTGGGCTGCTGTTCATATTCAATTTTCACCCTACTCAGAGTTTCACCGACTACCGAGTTGGTGTTGAGGAGCCTGGAGAATACAAGGTTGTGCTTTCTAGCGACGAGCCTAGGTTCGGAGGCTTCGATAACATCAAACTTGACGGGCAATATTTCACGACGCCTATGGAATGGAATGGACGGAAAAACTGGCTTCAGGTAACTTACTTTTTCTTGTCCATTTTAGTATTGACTTGGGTTTAGGTGTACATCCCGACGAGAACCTGCTTGGTTCTGGGAAAGAATTAATTGATTCGCCTTGGAAATACTTACATAGATGGATTTGTTCTGTATGAAAACCCCCTCTCGACGTGTAAAAATTGTGTGTATTACTGAACCCTGTATAAATATGGACGAACAACAGACGGATATTTTGGAGGACTACTTTCCGCGCAGCTGAGAAACGTTTACATGGCAAGAGCCACGGGCTACCAAAATATGTTGTTTAAATGAGACCGGATCACGATCGAAACGCGTCTATCTCCGAGTTGCGCGTCGCTCCCGTGTCAGTCGACCAAATATCCGATCCGAGCGCTTAGCTCTCGAGAGGCATGGTTGGTTCCGAGTTGTGGAATGTCAGCATTGCTCCAAATTCCGTCAAAAATGGACCCGATTAGGGTGCTTGAGGTTCGCATGCACAGGTTCGCCGGCGATTCCGGCATATTGTAACTCTTCCTCTCACCACCACCTCCACTACTACTGCACGACTCCTGGCTTTAAGTCATTCGTCCCTTCCTTCAACTCGAAACCTCTGGTGCTTGTCAAAATGATGTGGGA
>QLPD01003228.1:0-26964 GCA_003314085.1 Hymenopellis raphanipes
GTTTCTCATCCGACGTGCGAAGGCCGTAGCCTCGTCAACGGTACGCTTCTTACGCGTTGTTGGGGCGTAGCTCACTGGCTTTTTCTCCCGCAGATTCATTGCCGAGGCTTCTAATTCATTGGGGATTCGCGACGCGCCCTCCGTACCAACCAATAAGGGCGTAGTAACACCAAATTTTACGAGTGAGTCATTATCCACGACGTCGTGGTAGGTATACTCACTGCGAGCGCGTAGTGTACCTTTAGCCTCATTGGAATAAATCCTAGACAAAGCATCTGCGAGCACGTTGTCTGTGCCGCGAACGTACTCGACTTTGAAGTCGAACATGCCTAGTTTTTCAATCCAACGCGCCTGTCTACCAGACAAGTCTTTTTGAGACAGTAGGTAAGTCAAACCTTTATGATCAGTAATCCAAGTAAAGCTCAAGCCTTGCAGGATATCTCGATAACGCATCATGGTTTCAACACCAGCAAGCATTTCGATTTCATGGACTGGATAATTCTGTTGCGCGGCGTTCAATTTCGCCGAGAAGTACGCCGCCACGGTGCCAGTCCTCCAGTCGTGACCTTGGATTACAACGCCCGCGACACCTGTCGCACATCCGTCTGTTACCAGCCAGACAGGGGGAGCATCGTCTGCATAGTTTAGAGGTACGCGACTGCGCTTCCCGCCTGACTCGATAAGTCGTTTGACGTCTTCAAAAGCACGTTGTTCGGTATACCCCCAGCGGAACGGTACAGTGTCGCCGGTGATTGCGCTAAGAACTCCCATTGGTATGCGGACTGAGTTTACATCATCAGCGAGATAACCAACTGATCCAAGAAATCCTCGCAGGAGATCCCGATTTGTGGGCGTTGGCCACTTCAAGACTGAGTCGACTTTGTGGGGATCCATCCGGATACCCGAGTCGTCGATGATGGACCCAAGGACTTTGACCTCGTTGACCAAGATCTTCATCTTGCGTTCGGCGAGGTAAAATTTGTTCTTTGACAAGATATCAATAACTGTCTTGAGGTGAGCCATATGTTCCTCCAGCGTGTTCGAGTAGATGATGATATCATCCAGGTACACGTCCATCCATCGTCCAATGTACGGTGCGAAATAGTAGTACATGACTGTCTGAAATGTAGCGGGTGCGTTGCAGTCACCCTGTTGCATTACGAGACTAACCATAACACCATCAGGCGTAGCGACGGCAGAGCGTGGAACATGTTCGGGTATGATACGAATCTGCTCGAATGCGTCGCTACCATCCATAGTTGTTCTGTACTTGGCGTTGGCAATACGCCGGCGAATTCCGTGTTGATCTGGGATTGGTGATGCAAGTTTCTTGGTATTGTTGTTCCTTGCACGCATGTCGCAGACAACACGAAGGCGTTTTGGGTCATCTATCTTCGGGATGAGAAGAAGTGGGGAGGTGTTCCTGGCAGTGGACACCTGCCAGCGTCCCGTTCGTAGGTAATCATCCCGTTTAGAGGCCCATTGCTCACGGAACTTCTCAGGACACTTCGACGGGCGCCATGGATAGCGCTTGTTTTCTTCGATTAATGGAATCTCATGATTAATTTCACGTAATGGTGGAAGTGGTGTTTCCGCCGCTTTTTTGAACAACGGCCGAGCGTACTCAAGAATTTCCTGGCGGGATCTCTCAAGTACTTCCTCCTCAACGCGAGCACTATTAGACGCGATACGTGAGGTCCAAGAACCCGTGGATATCGGTACCGATTCATCACTTCCGATAATCACGCGAGGCTCGTTGAAGCCTACCGATACCTTGTGCTGATGGAGCCACGGTGTCCCCAGGATCATATCATAACCAGAAAGGTTTGCAACATCAAAATAACGTTCTTCATTGACATTCTGATACTGTAGACGGGCGCGGGCGCCGTAATTGATCTTCGAACGCGAGCCTTGGACCGCCAACTGCAATGCGAGAGGTTTCTCGAGGGTGATTTTGGTTAATTGCAGTTGGTCGAGAACAGTGGTAGAGACTATATCTGCCATGGATCCCGTGTCAATTAATGCTTTTACAGGATGGCCGTTTAAACGTACCGCGACGACAATGGTTTTAGGAACCTGACGACCCGTATCCTTCACTTTCGACGCGTTGCGCTGGACCGCAGCGTAGCGATCCCTCGGCACCTGAACACCGGATACTCGAAGAGAACCGGAACGGTTCACGCGTAGGAAGGACGCGTCGAGATCTGACATCACCGAAGTGAGATATCCGAACATGGGAACCTCGAGGCAGTCGCAGTCGAAGTCCCAAGAGGCTGTGCCATACGATTGAAGGCGCTTTCGGTACCAGTTGTTAAGATTGAACATCCGGTAAGTTAGCAAATCCACTTTCAAGTCGAAAAGCTTTCCCTGATGTGTATCCCAGATTTGAATGACATCGGGAGAGCTTCGCCGACATTGAAAGCGTGTCTCGCGTTTCGGGACATCAGTGTCTCCTGGGTATGGCTGGAAGAGGTTGAGGTATTTCTCAACTGCTTCCTCTTCAAGCCATTGGATCTGACCCTTTCCTTTCCAGGGGTTGTCAGCTGGCCATTGATACCAGTTAACGCTGTGTTGGGTACCGCGTTGGATCGCGTACCATTCAACCAGTGGGAAGGTGGGGTCCATTATCAATTCCTCAGGTACAAGGAGCTGATCCCAGTTCTCGAAGAGACCGTAGTGGTCATCGTAAATCACGTATTTGTTCTCAGATGTCAGGTAAGAGAAAATCCGCCTATCGGGCTTGACATTTGTCTCACCCGGGAATGGCGCAGCGCGATTTAGAATGTAACCGATTGCATCATCACGAACCGGACCATAACAGTCTGATTCTATGCGAACTGATGTGGTCGTCCGTGTATCCGGATCCCAGTGACGGTAGGCGAGTCCTTCTGTGCGTAAAACCGAGTCTGGCAGTGACGCGGATGTAGGAATCGTTAGCGAGCAACTCGAGAGCTCATGGCCGACTTCGTCCTTGCAAGAGAAACAATCTGCTGGCAATGGGGACGGTCCACGCTTGAACACGCCAATGTCCTCCCGACAGCACCGTGGTAAGTCAAGTGCATCCGTGATGTTTGTTCCGTGAATACAATGAGTCTTAACCGGCTTGAACCAAGGTGATTTGTCGCCTGGAACATACTTCCCTGGAATGTACTTCGGGCGAGTTTTCAACTTGGGCATTGTTTTCGGGATCTCGTCTTCTGAGGACTCATCGTCCGAGGAGTCTTCAAGGACAGAGACATCCGAGGAGTCTTCAAGGTCAGTGTCTCTGTCCGAGTCAGTCTCTGAGTCTGAAACTAGTGGTAGCTCGTCATCTTCGCTATCTGATGCATCAATCAAAGGAGGTAGTCCGTCATCTGACCCGCCCTCCGCATCAGAAAGCTCATCTTCGCTAGCGCCATACTGCTCATTCTCGAGCATCCGTTCAACGAAATGCTCAACATCTGAGAGCTCGGCGCGAAGTGAGGCAGACGAGTCATCCGAGTCAGTTTCTTCTTCCTCGTTGTCCGTGTACCATTGATCAGAGTCATCCGTACAGCCAAGGACGATTGACGACGTCCAAATGTCATTGGATCCTTCTTCAACTTTCGAACTTGAAGCCTCGAGCTTCGCGCTAGAAGATCTCAGACCAGGTGGTCCGCCGTTCCGTCCGCCAGACACTGTCTTCCCATCCGGGCATTGATATGACATATGTCCAGCAACGCCACAGCGGAAGCACAAGTTCTTTGACCGGTATTCATCCTTTTCCTTGTCGGTGAGTTCCCGTCGCTTAATCGGTGTTTTAGTGTTTGTACCGCGAGGTGCAAACTTCCGATTTCCTTGGTTACGACGTTGTCGCTGACTTCTTGTCAAGCTGACCTGAGGACCGTTTAGTCTGGAACTCGCGGCTTGGAGGTTTCGTGGACCGGCCAGATTAGGGTTTGAATGGAACCGGACATGTTCAACCTTCTTGGGCAACGGCGTGGCGTGACTGTATCGAGGCCGCCCAATGTTCTCAATCATTTCAGCGAGTTCAGCGGCGGTGACCACTTCGTCGTAAGATGAGGTTTCCGGGGTAAGTTTTTCCTTCCACAATGCTTGTTGAATTCGAGCATTCAGACTTCTCCAGAGCTTGATCACTTTGTCGCGCTCATCGGAGATGCCCACAGTATTGAAAAGTTCAGCCAGTGCAGTGATGTGTTGCCTTACGGTGCGTTCGCCTTGTCGTAGCTGGTCCAGCTTCGCACGTTGATCCAATCGATAGGTCAATGGAAAACAATGATTGTATAGCGCCGTGAAGAACTGTCTAAGACGCCAATTACGCGCATCGTCGGCTACTTTACTAATGTAAAAGTCCTGTGCCATACCCGTCAGGTATCGCGCCAGTTTCGCCACACGGTTCTTCTTTGGAACGCGCCCATCACGTACGTAGGAAGTTCCATCCGTAACATATTTCATAAACTCACGGACACTAGGTGCACCGTTGTACTTCTCCGGCGGTTCTGGCTTCAAGATCGAACGGCGGCTGTGTTTCTTCTTGGAGCGCCGTTTTGATGACTTTCGCTTGTGTTTCTTTCCGCCGCCGGTAGAGGAGTCCGAGTCTGAGCTAGACTCAGAACTCGAATCCGAACTTGAGTCCGAGCTCGATGTGTCGGAGGAGCTGGAGGAGGAAGGACTGCTTGAGTCGCTGGGAGGCGTCTTGCCGGCACGCTTCTTACCGTTAAGAAGCTTGTCGAGATGACTGTCCGGCGCAATCTGCTTGGACGGGATGAAGAAGTCTTTGGCGCTATTCGCCGACGAAGAGGCTCGCTTCTTAGGACGGTCCTCTACGACATCACGGATCTTGTTGGTGATGTTGTCGGTGATGGGAGAAGAAGTTGCCCTTTTCTTGGACTTCTTCTTTCTCAATTTCTTCTTCTTCAGTGAGTCAGATTCACTGTCAGATGCTTCGGACGTCGACTCGATGATGTATTTCGACAGCTTGTAGGGACCCTTGCGCTTGGGAGGCGCGTCGGCATCCTCGACCTCTTCCAGAGTGGTCTTGCGACTCTTTATGGGCACAGCATCCTTCACCGGGGTCTTAGGATCAAACGTGTCAGTTGGACTATCGTCGTCCAACTGGTTGTCATCATCTTCAAACGCGGTGCTGGAGAATAGGCGGGGACCACTGATAACCTTGTTCTTAGGTTTATTCAGTTGTCCGGCCTTGTGTCCTTCCAGGAGTGCTTGCTGTAGGAGCACTTCATTGCCACTATTGCCTTCAATGCTGACATTGCCCCAGTTTCTGGGGTCAATTCCCTTTCCTTTGCCAATGTAGGCCAATTCCGGGGAGTCGGGACGGGTAAGAGGAATTTCTTCCTCATCCGAGGAGTCAGTTCGTTCACCGGGCTCATAGATTTTCAACGCGCGAGCCCGTCGGGACAATAAGTCTTTCTGACCGTTGGAGAGCGCACTCTCCGCTGCTTGGATAGCCTTAGATTTTTCTTCGGCCAATTCGATTTCATGTAGCAAATCAATTCTATTTTCACTGCGACTGCTACGGGAATTGCTACGGGCGTAAGATACGGTCGTCCAAGGAAGCGGTTCGTCAACCTCTTCCTCCTTGATATGGTCCGCAGACCCATGGCCATAGTCGACCGCTGCCGCCTGAGAAACGGATGACCGTTCCTCAGGGATACGCGAGGGCGTCATGTTATCCGCAGATACCATGCGCACCTCGGAAGTTTCGGGTTTCCCCTCATGCTCGTCCGAGACGGAAGGGATTTGAGTAAGAGGAGAGGTATCAGGCGCACCTGATATGTTTTCGGTGATGTTGGGGGAGTCGGATTTGGAAGGAGTAGGCGGAGCAGAGAGGGCTCGACGCCGGGCACGGAGATTGTAACGAGACATAGAGAGAGGGTTGTCGAGGATGTCCGGGTTGATCAGACCTGGTGTCTCCGTCGATGGTGGAGAGAGAGTTTTAAGAAAAAAGCAGAGGTTCTAGGTAACAGTCAAAATATGTGAGGGAAGCGTGATCTAGGACCACGGTTCCGTCACACGAGTATGTCGGGAATGGGGATGAGAGTTGGATAAGTCTCAGAGGTGCCAAAATGACTGGGTGAAAGAGTGGATTTTGGGGAGCCTACTGTGTAATCTAGCGAGTCGAGTATTTATACAGAAATATGAAGCTGATTAATAGTAGTATCGTAAGAGTATGGATTGGGATAAGAGATGAAATCAAAGAGAGAACGGAATCCGACTCGGAGCGTGAGGCGCGAGTAACGCGATCGTTACACGCCGGTCCGGGTGAAGCCTTAGCTTTCCCACGCTTCGTCCCTTGACGCTGTGTTATCCCATTCTCATCAACTCAATCCAGATTGTCTCCATATTGGAACCTCGCGGCCAGCATCGCCACAATATGCTGGCATGCATCAACAGCCTCGTGTCATTCAAAGCCCAAAGTGAACAAAATATGGCTGAAAAGCCATGCCAAGTCATCATTCATGGCAGTGCGAGAGCAGAAATCTGATATACGTCAGAACAGAAATGTCTGAATTTTTCCCGTCTTAGCGAACGACACGAAGTAACTTCGGAGATGGTGATAATCTTGGTTTCCTGGTGTAAGTTCTAATTACTCACTGCCACATTGCAGCTGCTGACAGTAGCCGGCCACCTATCCAAGCGTACAATTCAGTTAATGGCACTCTGTGCTCGTCTAACTATCACAGCGCCTGAGGTTCGCTACAAGTACCTCTCAATGACCCGTCCTTGCTTGCGCCACACAGCACATCAGCCAGGATGATGATCGGAGAAGTTCCGCACCGAAGGCTGTATCCTGAACTCATTAATCTGATGGACGAGTTCGCCGGCTGTGAATATACCGTTTCTCTGTCTCACGGCAATTGCGCCACGCCCCACACAGGAGTGATGTCCCTTGATAGTGCTATTAAAGCTGCTGGATTCGTACCGAAACTTAGATTGCCTCGCTCCTTTCGGCAGTCATGAGTGTACGCCCCGCAGAAAACGACAACCATCCACAACATTGTCTTTCGGGCGACTCGGCTGGCGAACTTCCCCATGACATTGTACTTGCGCGGAGGGATCGTGCCTCTAGTACGCGTGTAACTCTTGAGGTCCTTCCAAGTTCATCGGAAGCGAAAGGCCAGTTGCTGATCTTTGAACGCCATGATGAATCTCGAATAACTCTTCAGCAGAATTGTGTATTCCCGTCCGCGACAGGCCTTCGAAGGTGGCCGCCGATGCCAGTGATCATCTTGTCAAGGAGATAAACAGAAGTCTGACCACGTTGTTAGCTTTCGTATGTGCCTCTCCTCTCAGATATCACAACCGCTTCTGACTAGATCTCTTAACAGACCGGACTCTTCTCAGTTGTCATCACCACTTTCCTCAACCTGACCAGAAGACAAGGGATTACCCTGTCGTTGCTTCATGAGCTCCAAAGCCAGTTCCGACTCAGAGACAACTACACGGCACCGGAACCAAGCTGTGAGCTACTATCCGAGTTCGCCTCCCCGGATATTCTTATCGTCTCCCACGGAGAGTGGGCTTGTACGATGTGGTACTTGAGCCTCACACTCTGTTATGGTGCGGCGCTCGTAGCCGCTTGTATCAAACGATGGATATATTCTTATATGGCGACTTCTCGTGCCAACGAAGGCCAGTTCACGCCTTATGATGCGAGCGCCGTTCCGCGGTCAATCACACTGGTCACCTTTGTCCTCCTCCCCGCTACAACAACCGTTGTCATCGTTGTATTTGTCGCTGGGCTCGTCGTCCTCGGCGTTGGATGTGCCTTTTCCTCCGTTGTCCCCTCTTAGGTGGTTTACATGGTTTGGTCTCTTCATGAACACTGTTCTCACTGTTCATTTTGAGCTGTCAGTGTCTTCGTACGGACGGCTTAACAACACAGAATCAAGAACATACTAGAAAAAAGAATGTCCTCGACACTTGAATTTACATATACAATTTACAGATACTTTACAGTACATATTCACAGAAGTCTGGGGTGTACATATGATCAAGGAGAAGCGAAACAAATGAAAATATATATGTTAGTGCACTCACGTTCATTCGATAAGAACCCCAAATAACCATCAGTCAATCCGGACAATATCAGCCCAGCGAGGCTCCGCCGCCCTTGAGTTAACCAGAACGCGCTTGAAGGTCCGATCCAGGACAAACGCAATTCGAAGTTCCGTCTCAGAAGGGACGCCATCGCGGCACAAAAGCTCTCCAATATACATCATCGCCGCCATCCCCTCCAGCCGCGTGTACGCCGTTATCGACAACGTCTGTAACGTCTCGAGATTGAACCCCTCCTCTGGAGACGAGTAACCGTTAAAGAGGAATTCACCAACTGGATAGAGCGCATAATGAGTGAAGGTGCGGTATTCTCCCTTCAACGTCAGCTCGGTGAGTGACTTGAGACGCCGGATGAATTGCAATGTAAGCGGGAGCTCGTATTCACCTACGGTGCGTCTGTACATCTGGTGCCACGAGATAGGAGGAGTGGGTATGAAGTCGCGGAAGGGAACCTTGTCGAGGAGCAGAGACTCGAGCTGCTCGAGCGGGAGAGTGGCCATGATTGCGGTCAACATTTCCCTTGTATCGCCGTCATGGATACGAGCGTCGCGATGCGCGCTCACGGACAGGAAATGAAGGTTGGGTGTCACGATCCACGGGAGAAAGATGGTCAGTTCACTCGCCATCGTGTACCCAAGGTCGAGAGTGTGGAGTGATGAGAGGACGACAGGCTCGTCCGGAGCCTCTGCATCAGAGTAGGGGACTTGAAGCATGAACATCAGCCGCAAGACTTTCAGCGTGTCCTGGCTGCTCGCTAAAATGGCCACTAGGTCGTCGGTGGTGGGCCTGTCGAAGTACGGGATATCGCCCAGGCAGAGCTCCGTAAGGTTGGCGCACGAAAAGTGCGACCACCGGTATGGACAAGCACTGATGGATACAGAGGTAAGAGATGGGAGCATATATGTCGCTTTCGACCCCCAGTGAGTGTAAGAGGTCAGAAAAGTGGACCGCACTTGGGAGGACTCCATGTACCCTGCGGTGATAAAACTGAGGTCTGTGGGTAGACTATCGGAACGAGCATAGTCGTGGCTCCAAGAGCGAAGAAGGGGAAGATGGCACCGCTCGAGAGCTTCCATGACTATGACATGGTACATCCAGGATGTTCCCATCAAACGGAATGAGCGGATGCGGTTCCACTCTTTGAGGAGAAACTGCATCAAAGCGGCGCAAATTGCGATGGTGAACGGATTCAACGAAGGCTTAAAACTCTCTGGTGGAACAGTGAACTCGACGGCGAGGGCTTCGGTACCGGAATAGGTTAGCGCAAGCTTTGTCGTGGGGAAGAGCGCGTCGGCATTGTCGTCCGTGAGTGGGACATTATAGTTCGGTGTCGATGAATCAACCATGATCGTAGACCACAGTGAAGGTGTGCCTTTAATGAAAGCATCTAGATCTTTGCAGACGGTGCAAAGGCGAAGGAGTGCTTTCTCAACAGGTAAGCTGGATCCGAATGGAACGAGGCGCATGATCGCCAACAGTATCTCGTTGGGCATCCCCAGAAGAGATGGACTGGCACACCTATAAACGTTTGACGTCGACATCGCTACGCCACCCTTAGATTAGAGATCGTGGAAGAAGAAGGTGTGGACTTACTCAAGTGATAGCATACAACTAAATTCTGCAGTGCCGTGCGGGCGAGAGAGTGAACGAGAAGAGGCGACGCCTTATAGGTGCCAGACTCGCCAGGGTCCCGGTGCCCAACCGCATATAGCGTGTGGACGCGTTTGTTTGTACGCTTGGGGCGTCCATTGTTCAAAAATCGCCTACCATATCAGGTAACAGATAGGCTATGCGTAATCTAAGCTCAAAGATCGGAGAGTTACAGTATCCAGACCGTCGCAGTTTGCATCGCCTGCGATGACTGGGAAGCCTGTCTGATACCTTGAGTTTGCGATGCCGAGCAGTTTGGAAAAATACTTACAGTTTCCCGATCATGATGCGATTAACAAGACCATTGCGATTGCCATTGTCCCGCACGATTCAGACAAAATCTAGCCAATTTGAATCGTTGGCGTGCGCAAGGGGAAGACAATGGCGCCGTTCTTGAAGAGCGTGCCGCCATATAGCGAGTTTCCGGCGTGATTTCCAGGAAACAAAGTTGAGTCTACAGCTTCTGCGTCCAACTCGGCTGCTGCGTTATCGCCGTCTTCTTCTTCGTCAGGAGCAAACGGACGCAAAATGCCAAAGAAGACGCCTCCTAAAAAATCTCCTGACGGCACCGGTAATTAAATAGACACGTGAACCCGCCGCCCTTCCCAAAATGGACTTGACCCCGTACCGCCACGAACGTGATCGTACTCGCTTCCCAATGACCTTCGCTGGCACTTTTTGGACACTTTATGCTAATGGGGAAGTCTGTGAAGGGAACACAGGCCAGGCTCTGAAGATCTTCGCTTCTCGTTGATCATGACGTTGAGGAATTCTTTTGTACTAGTATATCTGCTGAATGTGATGCACGAGCATGCGCGCCGACTTCCCGCACCATTTCACTGCGTTTTAACGTGTCAAATGTGGAGATTCACGATGTTATGGGCCACCGAAGAGCCACCGAAGAGCCACTGCCGATTCGGGATGCGATCGACCACTCGTCTGCTTGGAGAATCACATTCGTTCTGTTCTTGACCATTCTCTTGTTCTGCTATCATCTTGCGCCACCTCTATGGATATCTCACGACTTCTTCAATCCTCTGCGCCGCCAACATATCCTCCTCCATCGTCTTTGCCACATATTGCGCCACCTACTAGAATCCCTGTTGCATCTCTTCTAAACGACACACCACAGCCAGTCGCTGCGCTAGTGGACACTTCATTAGTCCTGGAACAGCTGTCCGCCCATGCCAAGTCTCATGGCTCTATTCTCGTGTCGCCCGCACTGCTCGCGAGCCTGCAAGAACTCGCCAACAACCTGCCTTCTTCAATGCCAACACCTCCCGTAACACCACCGCGCACCTCTTCGGAATCTTCATTATCGACATCTGCACCTCCCGCATCTGCACCTCCCGCATCTGCGCCTCCCTCATTTGACAGTACAACCATGCGACAAGACATAGAAATATCACACAATGTCCGAACCACTCGACAGACCACCCTTTCTGTGTTATACACATATCATGATCCTCTCGCCTATGTGGAGTACCCTGAAACAGCACTTGACAAACCGGTTGGATACCTCTTTCGTCGAAATCCTCAAGATTGGCTCAGTCCGCTCTGTGATACTGCGTACTCCTGGGGACGACCAGGCGGACAAGCACAGCACCACCGTGGACAGGGTATTACACATAAACTGCTCGTCGATGCCAAGAACCAGATGGTTCCATGCGTCGAAAGTCACGGAACTTGTAAGTCGTAGTTTTGAGGATTCTGCTACTGTTAAACATTTTTGCTAGGTCAAGGCTGTAAAGCCTGTCCGTTTGCAGCGCCTGAGCTCTACAATACGTGCCACACCTCGGCAACATGCGACGACGTCCTTCTGCGTATCTCCCAAAGTCGTGAATTCAACTCGGTCAACGCTTCGCCGAATATCTTGGTCTTCAAGAACACTCTCGCGTATCTGGCTGGACTACGAAAGGCAGGCTGCCATGCATCTGAATTCGAGGAGACTGTACTTTCATCTGATGAAGAAGAGGAGTTCAACGCTATTCAGAGCAACAACAAGACCATCCGGAAAGGCTACAAAGACCCAGTTTCTAGATGTCAAGGCCGTATCCAGTACGCGGAGGATTCAGAGGGTAAACCGCTTGTACAGTAAGTGTTCCTTCTTCTCTATCTATCCATTTAAGAACCTCCATCAGCTGCGAGCATTACCATCCGCAAACCAGTCGTGCTCATCACGTCGAGTACTTGGATCAAGCCATGTACGACATTCCGTATATTGAAGTTCGTCTCACTGGAGACCTGGACGAGGCTACAAATATCGAAGAAGAGTATGAGGAACTTGGATGTGGTCCTTTGGCGAACTGCTGTACAGTCGTCAACTTCAATTCACGTCGTCCGAATTGTCGTAAGTCATAGATATCTTGAATTTACATTGTTGGCTCACGTCTCAACAGCATTTGATCATCGTCTGGATAACGATTTGGTTCTGCAACCTCTCATTCAACACATCCCCTGCAAGGTCAAATTTCGCATGTTCCAGCCATTGGAAGAGCATCGCGAAGCCTGTCCATTCGTCTTTATTCAGTTTGAAGCCCCACAACGCATTCGTTCTGAACTCTTCAACATGTTCGCCGAGATGGAAGAGGACATGGCGGACATGACGGCGCGTCGATTCATCTGTCATCCTATTACTCGTGCATATGTATCCCGCACATTGCCAGACAAGCCGAATGCAACGCTTGCTGATGTGCACATATCTCTCGCGAATCGAGACCACCTTGGTATGTATATTGAACAGGCTAGAGCGGAGCTGTATCCTGAAGGGACTGGTTGGGCTGGTAAGTTATCTACAATAGTCAAGTTACATTTATTCTAATGTTTCTTAGGGATTCAAGCAGAATTCGCGCAACAGCATGCGGCAGAATACCCCGTCGAAGCGCGATACATTCGACGAGTCATTGATTTGGATCCTGAAGACTTGCCTAGTCATCCGGAAGACGATCAGCCAGATTCAACAGACAGAAGCAATCGTCTTCGAATTATTATCTGCATGGATCAAGAGGGTAGTCGGCGACTACATGCTGCTCAGTATCTGCAGAGCGACATCTCCTACAAACGCGTAGTCGGATATCGCGAATTTACAATCGGAACTTGGGATCGCAACAATCAGACAAGTACGCGAACACAGTTTCTTATCTCTATACATCACTTACTGGTATATGTAGGTCACGTCTTCTGTCGTGTCTTTATGAACCGCGAAACGGCGGAAGCCCACAAACGTGTATTCGACGAAATCAGCGCAATTGTTTTAGAAGACGTCGGACAACCTCTTCGCTGGCGACATTTGGACTCTGAGAACCTCCAAGATCACGTTGGAATCCTGCATTGGGGAGGAGATCAAGGTGGCGGCCAGGCTAAAGGTATGTTTTTGGACTGATTCGGTTTACTTTTTACTTATGTGGCGTAGGTCTTGGGCTTCATCTTCAGTCCGTAGCTCAACAACGACCGCGACGAGATCTTCATGAACCAACACGACTCACCTCTGAGCTCTCACCCTATAAACACCTCCGTCGCATATTTAGGCTGTGTGGCGTGCACTACAAACGCAATATCCGGAAGTGTGCAGTACCCGACCATATTCGAACCGTCATGCGAAGTCTCAACTGTCTTCGTCATGCAGACTGGAATGGAGCTCTGGCTCAAATTCGGCAGAGCGGAAAGGCTGGTAGAGGTATAGTAATGCTCGTCGCTTCAGATTCACATCACTGATGCAGAACTACAGATTGGCTGTCAAACAAGGAAGCCAGTCACTTCGTATTTCCTGCCATCTGCTGGGAGAAGAGCTTTATCCCTTGGGATATCTGGAAGGCTGGCGACCGCAACGACAATTTGATTGAAACAACACATGCCGATGTCAACCGGGAGGGCAAAATGTGTTCTTTGGTTTCTGGTGTCGAGAAGGGACGTCGCTATGATATAGCTAAGCTCAAAAATCTCTGGGTATGTAAAATCTCTCTTGGCACTGGCAGTCCGTCTCTCATTACGAGTTTAGGCAATCGAACATACTGGCATTCGCCCATCGTACAGATCTGGTCATTATTCTGCAAACGCCACACGCAACATCAAACGACTATGTATGTACTCTTTCAAAACTTGAACTTGAGCTAATTTCTGATAGACGTATCTCGTGAAAAGACGCTTCGCTCGGAGGATCAGAAAATCGAGTCGTACAATTCAAAGTTTACTGAACATCACGACAAGTATATCAAGGCACGACAAAATCTCGGTACCAAGAGGCAGGAGCTTTCAGAGCTTTTGCGACGTCCTCGTCCTGCTACTGCCAATCAACTGGAGAAGGCGGAGAAGGCTGTAGCTCGTGCAGAAAGGGTCGCGGAGAAGGCGTATACGGATTGGGTGGCATATGTGAACAAGACCTTACCTACACTTCCCTTGAGTACTGGACGTCTCCAGGCACGCGAATTGACAGAGTTTAACACGTAACTAGTCTGTTCATCTTAATGAACACGTCGTTAACGCGTCTGTATTATCCAAAAAGGACGTGTCAGCCATAGTTCAGAATATGTCAAGACTTGCTGACACGTCGAGACTGACAGGATATCCCTTCCCTTTACACCACCATGCTAGGCATATACGCTGCTGCAGCAGTGGAGCTTGAGACCCGTTTAACTGTAAAAGTACGTGAAAGGCTATACTACAAGTTCATGCCTAAATCAGGATGCAGATCACACCAGAAATGTACGCGTTTCTAAAGACTCATATCACTGGTTTCCGCCATGCGCACAAGCTCTACGCTACACATCATGATCTAGAATATGTGGAGTCGTGGATTGGAGAGTTTCTCATGGCATTTCATCGAGCCTTTCCCATTATTCCATCCGCCACATCTATCTTGGGTCTTGTCCAAGTCTGGAAAAAGATTCACATCCAGCGAAAGGTTCGCTAATGTCTATTACTCATGCTTCCATGCTTATGAATGTCTTTCAGATGCTTGTAATTGTTTTGTACACGATGGCGTGCGATTCGGCTCTAGTTGGTGAATTCAACGAGGCCACACCATTTGGCGTTAAGCCAAATGAAATGTACAATAAGTCTATCATTTACGGTTCACCTCGTGCGTCTTTCAATATCTCTTGTGCGAAAATACCCTCATGTAACATAGAGGACCTCGCACGCAAGCGGTTAGAAAGACTCCCCAAGTTCATCATGATTTCCGCTCGTCGCCGCGCCTGGCGCGCTTTCGGAGATCCCTCCATTCCATCCCAGATCACACATCCCGAATTTCACGGGCTCGACGAGTACTTTCAAGAGGTAGGTACAGATTAGATGTACAGATAACATTCAAGATATTCAACTACGGGCATTCGACCTTGTAATAGTTCCAAAGACCTAAATGTGTAAAGTGAGCGATAGAAATACGTTGCTCCCCCTCCCAGACCTCCACTTCATGCTTCAACAAACGTCCGCGAAGAGCAACACCCACTCCTGAACAGTACCGAATGCGAAGATTCAGTCGCGGAAAGAACAGAGTTCCCGAACGAACACGTCCAAGAACGACTATTATAGCCCAACCCTTGGGAGGGTCGAAAGTGTCTGCATGATTCGGCGTCGTCCTATTAAACTGAATGGCGCAGCCCTCCATAAGGAGAGGATCAATGGCTGCAAGGGCTTTGACGTGGGGATGAGCAGCCTCTGCCCTTTTGACGAGTTCCTGGAGGGCGGCAAACTGTTTCGAGTCGATAGCTTCCAAGAGCTTGTTGACGCGGATAGAAAGGAAGTATAGGTCATGTACGAGTGCTGTAGCATTGTTAAACTGAGCTCCGGTAGGGAGAAATGTCGTCGAGATTGTTGGTTTCAGGTCCTATGATTCATTAGAATGAATTCAACAGTAAACATCAGATGCTCACTGTACGGCCAACACCATGCCAAAGCCGGGATAGAATTGAGCAACCGGAAACCTCTCCTTCCTTGAAGACATACGCAGAAGCCGAATTGCGCCCGTCTTTGTCCGCTCCTTTCCCAACGGCAAGTGGCGCATACTTGCCGTATTGTATGAGATGGGAGGTCAGGATGGTCTAAGAGTAAGTCAGAGAGTAGTACAATACAGAATAAAAAAACCCACATTAGACGTTTCGCGCAAGAAAAGGGGAAGATGATACACCAAGGGAACACCATCGCTCGAAAAGAGAGCCCGAGCCGTGTTATCATCCCATACGGTGACTTTGCGGGGTGCGCGCGACGTGGCTAGGTGATCACTTCCATTGGGACCAGTAGCCACTGCAAAGTTCAATCCGGAAAAGACGACTAAATGCATTGATTAGGATTGGCCTTCAGTTAAACAGTCTAGACATACCTTTATTTTCGTTCGCTTGCTTCACCATGCGCACAATGTCGCGTTCGAAACCGGTCCTACGGTCCTTCTCGCTGTAGTTGCGCTGCTTTTTCATTCTAGAGGGCAGAATCAGTCAAAACTTAGAAATAGGTCCTAGCACACGTACTTCTTGTTCACTTCAAGCTTGTATTCTTCTTCATACGCGTCGTCGCCAAAGATCTCAGCCAGCTGTTGTACGGCAGCATCGTCAGCCGCGACACCTTGGAACTGGGCACAGAGTTCCTGGACATCGAACATTGAGGTCGGGGCGGCGTCGATATTCCCCCCAGAGATGTCGTCGTCGTCAGAGAGCTCCAGATCAGCGACACTCTCAAGACGAGGTCGTTTGGGCCTGGAAGATGGTGGTGGCGCGAGAGGACGCGTCGTGTCTGAGAGCTCATGATGGGAGCGCTTGATGCCCCCTCGACGCGACTTGGAAGGGTGTACTGTTGTAAGCGGTGGCTTTGGCGGAAGACCCGACATCTAGATCATCTTGAGGATCAGTAAAATGACGGTGGAAACGCATTGAAATAGGAAAGGGTGATGAAGGGCATTCATTCGCCTCACGTCGCTGGCAGCAAACATGCCCGACACGCGAGGGAACAACGAGCCCGATAACGCGCCCGCAATCAGGCGTTCTCGTTATCGGGATAGAGGTGATTAAGACAGGGAGATGACATTCGCCTCGCGTCGATGGCAGCAAGCATGCCCGACACGCGAGAGAATGGCAAGCCCGATAACGCGCCCGCAAACAGGCGTTCTCGTTATTGGGATAGAGGCGGGGGGATGGACACACCGAAGTGTAAACCAGCCAGTGGCTGGGTAGAGAGTGGAAGGTGGGGGCAGAATGCAAGAGTAAACAGAAGACAGCTCACCTTTATATACCTAGTCAACAAAGTCACGTTGTGCTCGAAAATTGACGCGTCTGAGAGGTCGTGGTGAGTGTTGAAGGCAAGTACACAACCCACGGTCACGAAGTGGTGTGTTTTCCCTTGTTGAACGAAGGCTTTGGTGAGTTGCCGTTTTTGGATCACGCGTCTCTCGTCCTTTAGCCGCCATGTTCTTGGACGCGTCCCCAGTCACCTAGGATTCCACAAGCTGCTACACCTCTCCTCCTTCAAAACTCTGCTCTTGAACACGATCTCGATCGTGTTATTGTCAACGTCAACGCAACGCGACAATCTACGCCATGTTAAAAGTGATCATTATTTTTTGCAATGTTCCCCAGACAGCCTTACCTCTTACCACTTGCTGAACGGTTCGTGTACTATTCGCTGTCTGACTGCTTGCTCACTGTTGTATAGATGTCGTCGCCTTCCGTAGCTCTCCAGCAGCACAATCCTTCCCTCATCTCTGTCACCGCATCCGCCACATCCAAAACCATTCTGAACCTTGTTCTTCGCTCTATAAGCTCTCTTCGCTTCCCATCGTCCTACCCTTCATCCTTGAAGGAGATCTATCGGATGTGCTCTTGCTCCGATCTGCTATTCCATACTTCTTCCTTTCCTCGACCACTCAACAAGCACATGACAACTCTCTTATTGCTTCAAAGTTGGCCCGGTCCCAGCGGAAACCTGTCGTTCATGCTTTTTACATGGGCCTTGTGGGTATTTCGACGACTTATCGGATGACAAAATCCTTTCGGTTCTCCTTGAAGACAAACTTTCTTCTCTACTGCGACAGTGATACCATTTCCCCTTCTGCCTGACCCCTGCTCGCGAATTTGGTTTCGTGATTCTCGGTAACTAGGAAGTCTTTCTCCTCTCTTTCAAGCCCTTGTCTTCACTCGCTCTTTGTCCTGCTCTCCATGACCCGACCTTGGAACGCGGCCAGGACGCAGACGCGACTCGGATACGCATCGGCGGCGCCCCATGACTCTACCTTGGGACGTGTGGCCCCGCTTGACGCGTGTCTTTGATTTACCTGCTTCTTATTCTTTTTGTGGGCACTTGCTGATGACTTTTCTGGAAACGAGTTTTTGCCTTGCGTCCTCGATGCTCCAGTGGTCTGTCCGGAGGTACACGTGGCGGATCTGCTCCGTCAGAGCAAGAAGACTTCGAGGATTGCGACTGATGAGGACGCGGGCGACAGCGACGATTTTGACGATGAGGACCTCGATGAGCGCCCTGCCTTGGAGGCATGCGTGCTGCCCGAAGCCGCCTAGAACTTTTCGGATGAGGCTCCCCTACCTCCTTCTCCCACTCTCATGGATGCCTTGCCACTCATCCTCCGCCCCTTGCCACTGCCATCCGCTTTTAGCGCTGGGATCGGATATCACACAGCGAAGACACGCGAGAGATTTGACGACGCTCCTGGTGTTGGAGTAGGCCACGCCGCGCTCGCAGGTCGTCAGAATACTTTCCGAGTCTTTGACTCAGCAACTCGCATTCGTGACCGGCACCACTAACTAACCTAACGCCACATGTATCTTTCACTATTTGTTTTCCCTCTATTTCCTCCATGACAATTCAAGAAATTTTTCTGGATTCAAAATGTGTGAACAAAATACAAGTACAAGAAGTTGATACAAATGTTGCAAGTGATTCAGAACCTACGTCTTTTCCCTTTATCTTCCTAGGATCATGAGTGTCTCGCCTTCGGCGGTTGACCCTGCTTCAGATTGTCAAACTCTTCTTCGTTCGCTGTAGTCTGTAGATAACGATCACGGAGAGAGGACCGCTGGCAAACAATCATGCCCAGGTTCATCCCGAGCGACTTCTTCTTCTGCCTCGCTGGCAGTTGCTTTGATGGTGGGCGGAAGCATTGTGGGCAACCTGTTTGTAAGCACGGATTGTGCTGGGCTAGGATCCCTAGGATAATGAAAGGTAGAAGAGGAGGTGGAGGTGTATGTGTCGGGACAAGAATTGTCCTTGCGACGTGTGAAGAGATCCTTAAAATCCTCGTACAAGACCCGGCGTTCCTTGTCGGACATAGGTTCCTCGAGGGCTTGGACCTCCAATGAAGAAACTGCGGAGTCAGTAGTGTAGCTAGCAAATCGCTCTACATGTGGTTTCTAAAAGACAGTCATTAAATCAGCACATGAAAGGCTGGGAAATGACTTACTGAGGTCTCCTCCGCTTGCTCATCGGTAGAGATTTCAGGCGACAACGCCGAGCATGAGCGTAAATTATTTTTGAGAGAGGATGGGTCAAATCCTGAGTGAGCGCAATCAATTTCTCTTTCCGGTTCAGTTCCACTATGAAGTTCAAGTTCGGATACAAGCGCCTCAACTTTCGGGAGGCATGAATCCTTTTTCATACCAAGTCAGGGTTAACACAAAGAACACAAGCGTTAATTTGAACACACCGGCTTCTCACAAGACACGTTTGAAATGCGATGACAACCTTTATTGTCTAGGCCGGGACGCCACACCTCACGAATAGGAAGCGAATCTCGTGGTGTAATGCCAGAAACAGCAACTCTTTCCTAGTACAATGTCATTGCTATGCTGTGTATGAGGTGCACAAGAGCTTACTGTGTCACGTAGAATCGGCTCCAGCCGATGAGTCTCTCGTCGACTATGTTCACCTCGTCGACGCCAATGGAAGCAGGATAGCAATGGCACGCTTCTGCTGCATATACTGTCATCCTTGAAGTAGCAGTACAAGTACAAGACGTAGAACAGCCCGCCAATAACGACAGCCGTAAGCGCGAAGAGGATGATGATCATTGCCAATTGCAAGCTGAAATAAGTTATCACGAGTATCAGCACCTCCATAGTCAAGAAGGGAGGCAGACGGATAAAAAACACAAGGGAGGTTGTCTTGGTATTCTTTTCCCGGGGATTATCACGGTTCTGGCAAGTTGGAACTTACGGAGGTGGAGCAAATCCCGATGATGTGACACTGGTGGCCATAGCACCGGCAGTACTAGTGGTTGTTGCTGTTGGGGGCATCTCGCAGATGAATAAGACGAGGAAGCAAGAGATGTAGGCCGAACAAACGAAAGGAAGGACAAAGTCAGTAGGCACCTTCTGATTTGCTGTCATAATCAGATCGCCGACGAGGCTTCCGACGCAAGTTACCGGCACCGAGCTTGAATGGCGGTCTGTAATTATATTCTCGGATTGTCGACGCTTGAGCGCCAAGAAGTCGAAGGCAGCGGTGGATGCTGGAGAAGTATACCATGCCTTCAATGAGGTCTCTGGAAACGGATGTGGCGTACAACGGCTATCCCCGTAAGTAGGCTTGCGTGATACATACCGACTCTCCCTTGATATATATGCCACTGGAGACTTGTATTCAGTGTCCTGGCGATAGTAGGGGGCAAATTGGGATAGGTCGAGACTGAGGAGCTGCTCCAATCGTTTTTGGCCAACTTTCAGGTCGCGGTACCGCTTGGCGACTTGCGTCGCTTTACGCCATCTGACTACAAAAGGCCGGTCCTTGTGGTTGTGCTTATTACGCATCATTCAACGTAAGTAACTGCCCCATGGATTGTAAGTCCCGTCTATTTCTCGCTTAGAATTTAGTATCTAAACCGTTTATAACTCAGCAGCGACGGGGCTTATCTGGAACAGTGTATGTCAGACGCATCCACCCGTCCTCTTTTATACTGTAACCTGGCATTCGACGGAGTAGAGGTATATGCATGGGAGGGAACATCAGTACATATTTCTGTCATATGCGCAGTTTCTTCACTTAAACCGTTGATACCGCTAACTAACGGACACGTTTGCCGCGTCTTCATATGGTATTTCGTTTACTTCCGGCAACTAAGTGAAAGTCATGGATTAGTATAAATATTGGGCGCTGAGAGGAAAGAGACGACGAACCACCTCATGAACCACAGGTATTGCACTGCATACACGCCTTTCAATGCCAGTAACGTGGATCGGAGTCAAGGTACAATGTGCAATCTGGGATAGCGCATATACCACTCGTGCTGAGACATGATTGTAAACCAATCGACCGGAAGCCAGCCTGGCAGTACGGAAATAGTCGAGTTCCGCATCTACGGTAGTCAGTTCCTCCAAGCATCGCACAACCACAAAGACTTCCTCCTTAAATCCACTCCCACTCTGACGTCGATGAATGAAGATATCAGAAATGATACCGACCTTATCGTCGTCTGTAATAACTGATGCATGGGGATCCGCCTTTTTGGGAGTATCGGAATTGTTCCTGCGGGCGGTGAACTTGCGTGTTGACGTACGGACCTCGTCAGCGAATCTGGCAGTATGCTCAACCAGCGACGGCGAGGAGAGCGTTGCTAGGTCATGTCGTTCAAGCCAGGCTTCCAAGGATTGATATATTGCATCTGGAATCTGCTGGGGGGGGCCTGAAAAGAAAGGAGTTTCACTTGTCGACGCAGCACCAGTTCCCACATCGTCGGTCCAAGTTCCTCGTGAATCGAAATCGTAATAACGTTCGAAAATAGTCGTTGCAGGAGAGAGTGAATCGGGGATCATTTGAGGTGAATAGAGCGCGGTGATATTCTGGCGGCGACAGAAAGTCTGCAACATGGTAGCCTCCATTTCCCCTGACAGAAAATATGAGCTACCGTCATGAGCCAGATAAATAACTCACCGAATTTATTGTTTGTCTTGAGCTGTTGCAAGACACCGTTATACCGCTCGAAGGCGAAACAACGCCAAGACTGGACTGGGCCCCAGCGTCTTAACAGGTCTCCAAAATGCATTGCCATGTGTTGATAGGATTCGATTTGGCTCCCAGGATAGAGCTCCAACAAGCCGGTAAGATATGTGTGAATTTCGAGCTCGTATTGATTGATACTTTCAGGAGTAACCGTGGGCGTGGTAGCGAGCTTGACGGCGCCGACAAGGTGAAGGAAGTTCTGAAGCATGTTGTACTTATGGCGCTCAGCGGGATGCGAGCTGTTTTCGAACTTGCCCCATAGACGCGTGAGGGTGAAGGGGAGGTGTTGTGTGCAGAAAGTCTTCCACTGATCAGCGGTGAACTTGCCCCAAGCTGCTTCACCAGGATGAGACGGCGGACGTCCTACATGCGACGGCATAGGCCGCCGTTCCATATCTTTTCGTACCTCCTCCAAAACGTTGGGGCCCAAAAGAACAGTTGGTTTCTTCTTCGTAGTTGACCCTGCGCGACTTTTCTGATTCAGATGACCAGATTTCGCGTCAATAATTCCGAGTTGTTTCCGCTGCCGATACAGTAAGCAAATGAACAAGAACGAGAAATTTACTGATACCTTGTGTTGAAGTTGCTTGATCATTTTTGCGTTACCCTCAGCCATATAAGTATCGGAGGAGGCGCCTCCCAACACTTCTGCACACATTCTTGCTAGAAAGTCGTCGGGATGTTTCTGAAGCATTGTCTTGGTCTCGGTTTCGAAGGCGTTTCGTTCCGGTGATCGATTAATGTTCTCTTCCTCATGCGTGACATCTCCGGCATCTGGTAGTCCCACGGATTTGTACTGTAGGAACGATATCAATAAAGTGCCCTAATGTGAAAATGTAAGACCTACATGATGCACTAATCGTCGATAGAGCTTGTGTAAGGAACCGCTAAATCGGAGGTCATTTTGACGGCACAGGTATATGAGAACGTTGACGTTGAGATTGGTGGCATCACCTTGCGCTCGAATTCGCTGCAGAACTGTCTCAATCTCACTACTCGTTGGGATGTAAGAGCTACGCTGAGAGGAGAGATCAACTCCTTCAGCGAGATTGACATCCATACCCCAAATGACGCGGATGTGGCGGCGAAATAGGCCCAGATAGAAGCCGTGCATCGAGTCTACTGTGACGAATTTCGTAGGATCCCAATATGGGAGGCGAAGGAACTCAGAATAGCGAACATGATTTGTGTCGTAGAGCTTTTGTCTCGCGTTCTCCGTTGGCGCGTTCTTCCATGCAGCAACACGGGTTTTGTGGGATTTCCAATCACGCGACGTCCAGGTCTCTTTCTCCAGATTATCTCATTCCTGAATCTTTTGATGACACTCAGAGCACCAATCTGTGCTACGGTATGAACCGATTCCCGCCAACTGACGGGCCGCGGGGAGATCTGCAATAATGGGAACCACAGCGCAACGCACTCGTCGGCCATTAGAATGATTGGGCGTACGGCTGAGATAGAAGCCATGGTTCCAGCTTTCGACCAAATCGGTGATCAGAGGACTGAGCAGGTGATTGATTTCACCATGCGAGGGCTCCGCGGGACCAGGGATGATACCGACAAGGAAAATGTTCTCTATCCGATAGCGCAATTCGGGGGGAAGATTTAGACAGACCATGTAGATTGGCCCGATTGAAACCTTTTTCCCTGCGGTACGATTCCCGTATGGATTCATACCGTCCTGGTTTAGCCCAAAGATCAACCGACCCTCCCCGTCCCCATCTAAGAAGTGGCGCTCGTTGTCCGGGCCCTTGAAATTCTGCAGGATTGAGCCGTCCCAGATATCCCGTAGCTCTACGAGTTTCTCGTTCTTCCCAACTTCGATGGGACGATCGAGCCTGGACTCCATACCTGGACGTGAATACAGCCGAGCCACCCAATGTTTGAAGTCCTGATACACGTATCGCCGCGTCGGAGTCCAAGATTCCTTCTTGAATAACCTCCGACCGCAAGGTTTCCCTCCTTTCAAAGGAATATTGGTGCAGAATGCCGTTTCCGGCAGCTTGCCGTCGGGGGGAATATCGGTGATGGCGAAACACTTTGGACAGCACACGAAAGCAGTGGAGACAGGATCAGTGCCCAGGCGTTTGAGCGCCGTCCGCACATCGGAAGGCACGCCTTCCATGATCTGGTCGGCTTGCGCTTGAGGAATCTGGAACGTGACAAAGATCGAATTGAGGAGTAGCCGCAACATCTGCAGAATGAACGCGGTTCGGGGAATGGAAAGATGCGCAAAGATATTCATGGTAGATGCCAGTAACAGACATAGAAATTGAATTGGTTCCCAATCACTGGGATACGTATAATATCGAGCTATAATTAAGGCTTTAGCGGGCAAAGAGGACTGAATGCGTGATTGACGTACATGCATCCACTGGATTGCGCTCGAGACTTGCCTGATACTTGGATTGCTTGACAGCCTCAAGCTGTTCGAGGGCAAGGGAGATCTCATCCTTAATGCCGGAGACAAGAAGCCTATGCCGAGAGTGCGAGCTGTCTTCGCCACGCTGCGCCAACGACCAAGACTCGAGAAGCCACGTCTCGAAGTTAATAGCGGGGCCATTAACGGTGTGATCTGAGGACAACACCAAGGGTTCCCCATCAGCCTTGCTGGAAGTGGAGAACACGAGATTCGCCTGTTCGATTTCAGCCAATGTCTGACGCCACCAGGATAGCCTCTGTTTACATGAGCGAAGCTCGACAGATAGCATATCGTTGTAGTCGTCCGCATGAGCATCACCGGTAGCCCCATCACGACTGCGCGCACGCCTTTCGCGACGTGGCCTAGGCGGATCTCCCGATTCAAGAGTAGTAGTGGTAGCAGTGGTTTTGGGGGGTGGAGAAGGAGGATTATTTTCAGATTCTTGGGGATTTGCGGGGGATGTCGGGCGTCCAGGTGGCTTGTCGCCGGCCAAGACTGGCTCATCGTCAGATATGGCGGAAAACGCCTCCAAGGCTTTCGAGCGCGCCTTCAAGTGACGCTCATGTTTCCGCCATTCCTTCTCGTAGAACAGGCGACCAGAAATGGGGAGCAAAGACTGAGGATCAAGACAAGTCTCGTGGGAACAGTCGATGCATTGGCAGATGTACTGTTCTGCAGCTAGCTTCGAAGATGACGGAGCACCTGTCGGAGCGCCGTTGCGTAGGCGTCGACCACCCATCTCGTAGTCGTGTGAGGGAGTAGAGTTATGATGTACCAGAAAGCCTGTCAACGTGGTGATCAAGCCCGATCACGCGCATTGATCCATCATCGAAAGCTTGCTTTGTGTTCAATCACGTGTACTCCACCTATTTAAAGCCCCTCGTTCGTCGGATAAATGCTTTCATACAAGCTTCGACTGAGCCACTCTCAGAACTATGGCGAGCAAAGTTGATCGTCAATATGGCCATTGGTATCTAAGTTCATTCTACCCTTTTGAATAGGTTCTGAAGTCTCAATAGGAGCCGCAAGGTTTCGCCGGGCATTGAGAAACCCTGGCAAGTCGGAAAACAGCGCATCATTATCACCAATATCTCGCTGCCTTACCACTTGAAAGACGAGAAGCGATCGACGGTGGCACTCAACCACGTCCGCCTTGATCTCGACAGTGCGGAAAATGGTGCTTCGACCCCGGAGGAACGTACTGCCTGTATAGCACTGGCGACATTGACACCTAAGGCGGTAATATATTTCATCGCAGCTCAAGTCCTCACCGCCTGATAATGACCTTTTCAGGTCGAAACAGTCGCCGTCAACATCACACTGAACCGAATGGAAACAGTGGCCTTTGAGGTCTTCGGGAATAAGTACGCACGCTTCTTGTTTTCTTGTAGAATACCTACTTACAATGCATGTGCAGCACCATTCATCTCTCCGGCTACTACGTCGGTGAGCCTCTGGAGAGACCTTCGATACCTTGTACTTACAATATGACCCAGGCTTATTTAACGTCAATGCACCCATATCGGAGGACCTGGTCAGAAAAATTACACACTTCATCGTATACCGTGCTGACTTGATTATTCTAGTTTTATGCCCCTCCGCCCAGGGAGGAGTTCATCAGTAGCGCAAGTAGCGCAAGCGCGTGGAAGGGTAAAGCGAAGGGAGTTCAGTCGGCTGCGGGTCCGTCCACTGCGGTATCGTCGTCCGCCGGTCCATCGAACACCCGACAAGTAAAGCGCAAGGTCGAGGATGAGGAGGAGGAGGAAGACTTCCGTTCTAAGGTTCGTCCTCGATTATGTCTTCATCCAGGATCCTCATTAACACGCATTTCGTAAGCCTAAGCCTAAGAAAACGAGGATGTGAACACATACTCCCTATATATCGTCTTGACATTACGAAATCTGTATGAACACATTTGAATTGAATTTGATTCTGATAGTACACTGAAAGATAACAACCACCTTCAGGGGAGATACATCATCACTAGCCGACGAGATGGATACGCCTACGCAGAATTTCGTCGTCCCGCCATTTGCGGAACCCGGTCTCAGTTTTGTTGAACTGGAAGAGGAATGTGCGTTCGTTGGTACGAATTTGATGTGTCGTGCATACCCGGGTACACCGCTGTCCAAACGGGAACACAACGAGGAGGAGAATGAGTGCACACTCGAGCACGAGCCGCAAGAGGGCGCCACGTTGTATGTTACTCTAAAGGCTCGGCTCCTTTTCATAATGCATAGGCCCGCTACTACTGCATTGATTGGGTGATTCGCATGGAGACATCCTAAGGACAGTTTAGTTTGGATAAAGTAAGAAATGAGCAAGAAAAACAGACATCGGCGGGATGTTTCACTGTTGTCTTCGTAGTATTCCTGGTCTTCGCAAGTCCTCCTCGCAGGGCTCTAGATGCTTTTGAGTCTGAAACCGAGGCAAAGAAACTCTTCCTAGTCGCGATATGCTCCAACCATTTCACGAAGACCCGGTGGAGAGCGTTGACACTGACAAAATCATCAGTAGATTACTACATACATTTCATTAGCTGCGACGTGAAGTCGAGCAGCTCCTTCGGCTTGTAGTCGAAGAGCAGGATCTCGACTTGTAGTCGGTAGTCTCGATAGCTCTCGACTTGAAATCGCAGAGCGAGCGCTCGGTCTGTAACCGTAGAGCAACCGTCCCGACTTGTAGTCGAAGTGACAGTGGGAGAGGACCAGGGAGGGAGAGCGAAAAAGCCAGATTTGGCTCAAGCCACGTGTTTCGGCTGCTCGGCCAATAATTGCGAGAAAGTCTCCCAACTTCAATTGAAGATTCTGCATCCAATAAAATGGCAAATGGTCCATTGGTTCAATGGAAGATTGTACATTAAATGTGAGAATCTGGAAATACAACAATCTTCTGAAAATTCG
>QLPD01003229.1:0-16767 GCA_003314085.1 Hymenopellis raphanipes
TATTCGAAGCAGTAACAATCTAGAGGCTTCGTCTCACCTTTGTACGGCTCGTAGTTGCCTCCTCTTGCTGTTTCGACTTGCCAATCTTTGCGTGAGATCCCTACAAACCGTGAGGATTTGGTGAGTAGAATAATTGTACTGCATACCTTGCTATCGCGTTTTCCCCGCGCTGTGGCCTTTCTCTTTTTGTTGGAACCTTCTTGGGTATCTGGAGATGCACGCTTTAGACCGGCAGTAGGTACGGGAACGGGTTGGGACGCCAGACGCATCTCATAGCGTTCCATCACATCCTGTGCAATAGCGATATGGACACCAGCCCAAATCTTGCCATACGCGGGATTCTTCGCATAACACACGTCGAGTAAATCCGACAAGATCAATGTTTGCGTCTCGCGATGACGAATTCCGATACGTAGATAGTTCCCGCAGTCGAAGACAATGACCGAGGCGTCAGCTCTTACTGCGTTTGCCCATGCCTGCACCGATTTTAAATAACGAAAAGTACAAGAGCAGAAACGAACTCACCCTTTGAATATATTGCGCGGGGTTGTCACGCCAGTTTTCTTTTCCTGTAGGCATGACACGACCAGGCGAGCAGTAGTCCACGACAGGAGAATCGGTACGGGGACTACGTCGGATGTGACCATCTCGAGGCAGGGTGGGATCAAGCTTGGGAAGAGGCCATAACGGGTGAAGGTTATCAGGAGGCTGTGTCACCTTCGAGGCCGGAGACGGATTGACTGTCGTCGAATTAGATGTCCAAGGGAATTCCTTCATCTCTGCCACACACTCCATCTTCCAAAGTAGTTCATGCGCAGCTGGACAAAAGAACATAGCAGTAGCACAGAGAGGATACTGCTTTCCGATATCCAGCATTTTAGGCCGCATTTCTGGATGAAACCTCTGTATGAAGCGAGGCTCCCTCACACTATAGTTGGCGAAGCGAAGAAAGAAATGTTCAACAAGGAAGGAACTTGACGAGGTTTGGTCACAGGTATCCAAAAGTTGAGAATATCCCCACGAAAGTGCCGAGGGGATCAGCGGCTGCTCGGGGTGTACGTATATGCTAGACGCGAGTTGTGAGGCCACAAGACCGGCCCCCAGTTGGTGTGTCATAGCGATGGGCTCCGCTGTGTTTACATCGACCGAATGATGGTACCAGTCCTGCGTACGTCCAAAAGAATCATCTGGGATCAAGTGACGATTGGAGAAACCGCCAAGTTTCTCATCGACGACGTGTGCTAGCGCTGTCAGCAGAGGACGATGTATCACGACGCGCCTCAGGACGAGGTTCTCGTCAATGTGCGTGTCGAGAAAGTTGCCCGGGGGATACTTGGGTCTGGGAGATGCCACACCATCGCGTCCGTAATGCGGTGGACTGAGGTCCATGAACCTTGCTTCACGCGTCGTGGTCATAGTGAGTACGGGTAAGAGTTAAGTGAGAGCCACAAAATGAGATGGTGGCTTTTTCTCACGGCCATTCAACTGAGCACATTTGGTAAACAGACCAGTACCATGTAAGTAAGTGTCACGGACAGCGAATTCGTCGAGAAGCGGTAGAATTCTGGAGTCGTGGAGACTGGCTTTGTCAGAAGGCAAACTCGGTGACACGAGATTGAAGCGTGTATAACAAAGTTGTTGAACAACGAAGCACTCCCCAACCCAGATTGACGAAGCCATCAGGATAAACCGCGTGGCTGACAGAGCAGATGAAAGTTGAAACGGAAAAGCTAACTATCATAAGTGACTCAATGACAATGATTGAGGAAACTACTCGGACACACCTGGAGACGGCGGCTATATCGGGCAGAAAGATGTCGATGCAACAAAGGCAAGGGTAGCCAGCCTCAGAATGAGAGAGGCCAAACCAACTCTCCAACAGATCAAATGTCCAGGACACTCCGGGGTACAGGGCAATGAAGAAGCTCAGAAGCTAGCCACTCAAGGAATGAAGAAGTCTGAGCATTCCTCCTCGCTAAGTAATGCTGAGTCGGAGCAAAGCTGTGGCAGGCTCTGGAGTATCAAGCAATCAAGAAAAACAAAGAGCAAATCCTACCAATCCCAAGTAGTCAGGATGCTGGACAAAGCCAGGTTCGCGTGTGGATGAACGCGGCGAGCCTATGGAAAGGAACCAAACACAAAGAGTCTAACGAAGCAAATCAGGTACTTCTTATGCACGACGCGTATGGAGTAGGCGATTGGTGGGAAAACGTGGAGCAGAGGGACATTGCGGCTTCCAAAACAATCATAAAAATCGGAGACACAGCTAGAGGGGATAAGTACTTGGGTGTGGCAGAAGAAGAGGGCTTCCTTGCCAAAATTCACCTGGTCTCCTGTATACATGTACAAACACCGGGAGCCTGTTGGACTACACTACCCAAAGAGTTTCTCATAGCTCACCTCTACATGTACAGTATGATGATGATTGCATCAGCTCAACGTTCATGTCATCCAAAGGAAAGCGTGTCCTAATTTTCAGTTGTCGCTGGTATGCCTTCCCTGTCTTGTTATGTTGTCTTTTTTTGCCACAGGCTGCCATAATACGCGAACGACCTCTGAAAGTCTATTCACCTAAAGTGTTCTTGTTAAGCTAATCATCGCGATGGTTATGTCTACACGGCAACGAAACAACCTCGTGATCGTGTCGAGGTCAAAGACATTGTTCTACCCCCCGTGATTGGTCCATTGTTCAGTATATAAACCTTTCGTTTCTTTCACCTGATCTCTTCATTATTCTCTTCTTCTAACAACCATGGAGTACCAGTTACCGCTACCGCTCTCGCCTTCCGAGTCGACTCGAAGCTCTTCTCTATCAGACTCGGAGTCAGATTTCGATGACCTCAGCGATCTTGAAGATGTTCGTATGCATTGCTTTTCTGTAAGTAAAGGATGTATGCTTAGTTCCTTTCACAGGAAGAAGTCGAGCACGAGCACATTGAAGACCTCGACAGTGGTCTCGCAGCACTCCGGGGTCTTGTGCCCTACGAGTGGACTTCAAATGGCAGTGATCCACGCGCCGTTGCGGAAGTTCTGGATATCACTTGTCAATACATCAAGCACCAGAAGAGGAATGAACGGAAGAATATTGCCACATGGGAGCGAGAAATAGCTGCATTGGAAAGGAAGTGCGAAGAGTTGTGGAAGGACAAGGAGGACATGGCTATGGAGGTAAGAAGAGTTATGGGGATGCAACGACGCCGAGACTTGGTGTATCCAGAAGAGGGGAAAGGACTGACAGAAATGAAGGAACAAGTGGGCACGAAGCGAGGGCGCGAAGCCCATGATGATGCGCAGGAGAACGGTGACGAGAAGAAACCAAGGATCAAGCTTGGGGAGGATCAAACGCTGGAGTAGAGTTTCAAGAAAATGCACCATTGCTTTACAAATATGCATGGGTTCAATATACAAACACGCTCCAAGTCCGATGTCTATCAAAGCCCCCGCCAATTAATCCGACTTGCCACGCTTCGCGGTCTCTCCGGTGGCCTTGTTATATCTGTCGGCGAGGCGGTCATATTCTTCGGCCTGAGATATTGCCTGGGAGCGCAACGCCTCGAGGTCTCGCTTGCTGGCAGCCAGCTCCTTCTGGACCGACTCCAGCTCTTTCGACTACAAAGGAATAAGCGAGTGGAAAGGCAAAGGTTCTTCTTCAACTTACGCCGGCACCAGCCGAACCCTTTTTGGCAATCAACTCCTCCTCTGCCCGAATAAGAGTGAGGATAATGGCGAATGTGCGGGTTAGAACGAGGGATAGGAAGAGTGTAAAGCCCGTGAGGTAAGTGTTCCGCTGCGAGCTTAGGGCAAGTCAACACGTATTTGCTGCGGATGCTGAAACGAACACGTACTAGAACTTGCGCGCGGCGAGATTAGTCTCTGTGCGGACATCAGACACGCCTTGTTGGCCCGACTTTGCGAGCTCAGCCTCTGCAGTTACTCTGAACATACGCTGAAGCGCGTCAAAGAAGAGAATGGCGACAAAGATGAAAGAGATTTTGAGACCGTAGGCGATTTTGGCAACGATGGGTGATGTGGAGAGGAAATTGAACAGGCTTTTCTTGACTTTATGAGGGAGTGGGGCTACCAGGACACAAAAGGTAACCATTTCCGCGGCGAGCAGGAGAAAGGTGAGGGAGTAATAGATGGTCATGGTAGTTGAAAGGCAAAACACGTATGTGTGATGTCATCGGGCCGCTCTTCCAAAAAAGCAGGTGGCGTGACGTAACAGTCACAGGACGCGTCATGGACGTGAACATCAAGCATGCTGGCAAGACGCTCCCCGTCGTTCTCGATGTCGAACAGCCTCCAAGCGCCTTCAAAGATGCTGTCTATCAAGTTACTGGCGTTCCGGTTGACAGGATGAAGATCATGGTCAAGGGAGGCGTACTCAAGGTAAGCGCCGACAAAGAGCATGCAGATCTATTACTGATGTCGGTGGCTAGGACGACTCGGATTGGAAGAAAATTGGGCCCAAGCCGGGCCAGACGTTTATGGTCATTGGGGCGGCCGGAGAGCTGCCCAAGCCACCAGAAAAACCCGTAACGTTCCTTGAAGGTGCGCGGTAAAAGCGAGTACGATTGTGGCGACGCTGACCAACACCAGATATGGAGGATCAAGAGCTCGCAGAAGCACTGGCGATACCCTCGGGACTGAAAAAGTATAGTCTTGCCACTGTCATGGACGTTGAGCTCACCATCCACAGCCTAGGAAACACTTGTTACATGAACGCGACGATCCAGGCGCTCCGAGTCATTCCGCCCATGCAAGCGGCGCTCAATACCACCTCGGCATCCGGCTCTCTCATACCCCAGCTACGCGATTTGTATTCTTCGATGCTAAAGACAACGGACTCGATTACACCTCTCACCTTTCTCCAAGCTCTGAGGCAGGCTTTACCCCAGTTTGCCGAGCAGAGCCGCGGAGGTATGGGTTACGCCCAACAAGACGCAGAGGAAGCCTACTCCCAAATCGTCAACTGCCTGCGGCCTGTCACCGACGCATCCGACGCCAACAAAAAGTTTGTCGAGCAGTGGATGATGGGTGAGATCTCCCGCGAGACCAAGCTCGAAGGCGACGCCTCTCTCGAACCACCCACCTTGTCCACGGAAAAGATCCTCAAGCTCGAATGCCACATTTCCATCACCACCAACTACATGGCCACTGGCATCGCCAATTCACTGCAGACCACTCTTACTAAGCGATCTCCCGCCCTCGGTCATGAAGCATCCTACGTACAGACTTCGCGCGTGACCCGGCTGCCGTCGTTCCTTACTGTCCACATGGTTCGCTTTGCCTGGCGCGCCGATGTTGGTCGCAAAGCCAAGATTATGCGCAAAGTAAAGTTCCCAACCACATACGACGCTCTCGAAATCACCTCGGACGAACTCAAGGCACGTCTTATGCCCGTCAACAGACGACTAGTCGAGATTGACAAGGGTCGCGCGGAACGCCGCAAAATACGATTGAGGAAGCGCGGACTAGTTGGCGGTGGGGATACTGCAGCGATGGATGTTGATGATCAGGGCGAGCCGGAGGACGTGATACGCGCAAAGGAGCGGGAAGAAATCGAGGGGCTCGTGGATCCCGCCGTCAAGGGTGACATTGGCGCCAGCTGGAGTGGGTTGTATGATTTGGTCGCTATTGTCACGCATAAGGGCGCAGCGGCGGACTCGGGGCATTACATTGGGTTTGCGAAGAAGAGCGCGTTCCATGATCCTACATACCTTGATCGTAAGGTCTCGTTCCTTTGCCATTTGCTTTTTTCCTAACACTATTCTTACAGCCAAAGCAAAAGTGGACACCAAGATACTGGATACTCTTGAGGCGGATGAGGATTGGTACAAGTTTGACGATGACAAGGTGTCTGTGTTCCCCAAGGAAAAGTTGGGTACTCTCGATGGTGGTGGGGAGGATTCCGCTGCGTATGTTTTGGTCTATAGAAGTCGAGTTGTATAGAATACTAAATGTATGTTTGTATTTGATTCTTGGCACCATTATTTGTAGCACTTGGCTCATTAACAACTTGTACTGCTCATTGACAACTTTCACTGTAGGTCTGTATTGCTGTTGTGATTGATGGAGGTGACTCTTCTCAGATAAAACTGAAGAAATACCTTTCAAATCATCAAAAGCGAGAAGCACCCGATCTAGCAAGACCATGCTTTGAGTTGTATAAAACTCTGTCGGACCCGAAAGGTTGCATACAATGTATGATACAAAACAACGGAGGATATCCTACTTTCGACTCTCTCACTCGTGCAGGGTCACCCACACCTTGGACATCAGCACACTGAGCACACGGTACACCCACACTCATCCTTAGTCTCACAGAAGCCACTCTGTATCACAGACATGACGGAGAATTCGAACTCAGTCCGCTGCACCAGCTGTACTCTTCTTTTCCTTCGGCCTAACGCGCCCCGGCGGACGCGCACGGCACGCGTAGAGGAGCTGCTTCGTGAGAACCACCCTCCGCTTGACGTCGAGCTATCCGCTTTTCGCTCGGACATGGATAACGCACGCGCTGTTCTTCAGGATCTCGACGTAAAGATTGTGCAGGCAAAGGAATTACTAGACGGCCTCTTCCCAGCACGGCAACAAGCGCAGTTGCAGCTGGAAGACGCGAAATCACTACTCCATCCCCTGTGTTCCATCCCCAGTGAGCTGTTGGCCGAGATATTTAGCCATTGCATGCCGAGGGCTGAGAACAGCAAAGATACCGACTCGCTTGACCCTCGGGGAGCACCTTGGTTGTTGACGCGAGTCTGCCGTCGGAGAGAGCTTTTGATCCACTGGCCGCCGCGGTTGTGGACGCAACGAAAGTGAGAAGCCCTCGAAATTTTTGACCTCAGACACATGGCCGCGCCATCCCATCTGTGGCCACACCTTGGACAGCTCCGGCTCTATAGGTTGGGGCTCTGTGGTCTTAAGTGAGCTTTTTACTCTTTTGGAGAAATCATTGTCATACCTTTGCATTTGCTGCTTTTTGTGTCATGAGAAGGTAGAGTGATTGTAGCATAGCTCTAGTTCCTATGTCCCTTCACCAATGAGCCGAGAGAGTGCCCCGTAGCATTCCGGACAGCTACCAAGCTCGTCTACTCCAACCTGGTACCCATTTCTCCGCTCACACGATAGAATAACAAATGAAGAAAAATTTCATTCAATAAGAGTCAATGAAAGTTGAAACACTGTAAGGTAACACAAGAGACTACCTGACTAGCGACTATTAGGTGTGTCGTGTGTGAGATGAGATGAAAGGACATACCACCCTTTGAAATGTTAGTTGACCGGGAGGAACTATTATGTCGGAGCAGATTCTCACTCCAGCGTGCAAGCAGCGCGATATATGTGGATTGATATATCGGGATGGAAGGCGAGGAAAAGAAAGCTGAGGTCGAAGACTTGTATCGAACGAATCCTTGACGAGGCGACGCGATGACGGTAACGGAAAGAGAAGTTGTTACCTCATCCCGCGGCGCGCGCTACAGCCCAATAGGTGACCAAACATGAACAAATTCATGTTGCGCACTTTTTTCACCAGCTCCTTCACTTCTCCTTCGCTCTTCTTGGAAACTCGTACAGACGTGTATTATGCGTATATCATTCCGTGTGCAGCGTCTCAACCGTGTCCGTGGATGGACGACTCTTGCCGGAGCCGCTTGCCCAAGAACCCACTTCCTGCTGTCCAAATTTGACGCGCCAGACCTCTTGGAATCGGTATATTTGATGCACAAGCTGTTTTTCCCACTGCTTGCCTGGAAGAATAATGTCATAAGCTGCCCACTAAAAATCTGCGCCCAATGCGTAGCGGCATATTGATTTCATTGCAAGCGTTCACATTCCGTGGCATCCAATTTAATTTCTGTAAGTCCTTCCTTCCTCATTCATGCCGCGACTTTCTTTGCTCGACGGCCTCCCCGCGTACTTTCTACCTCTGAACTGTCGGCTGCAGACTTCATCCGAGCCAATACCTGGGACAACCACTTTGGATCCTCTTCATCATCGACGTCTTCCAGACGCAGGCCGGCCTGAAGCCTGTAGCGAATAGCACGATAATGTTCAAGGGCCGATTTTTTCATCTCATCCAGATTTTCCTAGTTATTGTTTCTCAGCATCGTCTGAGTTTGATGTACACAAGAGGAACAGCATACCGTATCTTTCGTGGCCCTGAGTCCTTCGCGAGGCCCACTATCCCTTCGTCCAGACTCCTTCCGAGCGCCTCTCTGACTGGAGGCACCCATACTTCGCACTCGCTCTCTATGCTGTTCTCGAAGATCGAGATCTCGATACCCGGCCGCATCGAAGCTCGGGAATGGGATCATCCCACTCTGCGTCGGCCTATGCAACTCTGAGTCTCTCCCTAATTGTAACAGTTTCTCTTGTTCTTCTTGACGAAGCCGTACATCCTGGAGGGCGGCGTCATAGTCAAATCCGTGCTCAGATCTCGGGACTGTCGCGCTGCTGGAGCCCTGTAGGCGCGGTCCCTCCGCCGTATCCACGTTTGGAAGGAACGATGAACTGCTGTCATCGAAGGAATACGCGTAAGGTGCGTAAGCTAGTCCCCCAGGCTCTGCGTCATGCCAGTACTGACTCGAGTCAAGCCATGCGTTTGTGAAATCTTTCACGGCCGCTGCGGAGTCGGAACTGCTGGATACTGGCTGTGCTGGCGTAGGAGATGAGGTATCCTCCGCGATGTCGATATGCCTACTCGATGCGTGCGTCATACCTGAAGACGCTCTGTAGTGAAGCTTGAAGGTGAGGAGATTAATAAAAACAGCATAGCTCTGTTCATGCGATGAAGACTCACGTGTATGAAATGACAGGAAGATGCAGGTCTATTGCCCGTTCAATCTCAGCTTTAAGTACACGTACTGATTCGTTGTTGCGTTGATCATCTAAAATGTTTTTGGCTGAAGGTACGTCGCTTGCGACATTGTTAGCTTCCTGTGCCAATTCAACACGCCCTGATTCTATTGTTCCGTTTCCAGTTTGAATCTTTCTTATTGTTTTATTGTTTTCAGATCAAGGTCAGCCCTTGCCGTTCTTGTCATAGCGCGCCTTTGGTTTGGTGGCGAACATGAGCAGGACATCACTACTTATAGCCATCTTTTCCGATAAGCAAGAACCTCCACGGACCTACTCTGAAGTACAGAAATTGTGTTGTCACTGGCCCAGGCAGATACTATCTAGAATTGGCTGAGAAATACTAGGAAGTGGACACACATTCTCACGCATTTGTGGGTCCCCAGTCTCATACACAGCTTCGTTTATGATCCTATCAACGCATCCGTGAGAGGATACAAAGCTCTGGAACTGCTTGGACAAATGCAGAGACAAGGTGTTGCGAGGGCGAATGATCCTTGGCGTGTTGGGAGGCCTATTGGAAAGACCTCACTTTTCTACTTATTGAGACGCTGATAGAACAATGCACGCAAACAAATCATACCGCCCAAACACTGATAACTGGTCCATTGTTGCACCTGTGCCCAGGAATGACAGAAGAGTGCGTTCATTTGTTTCTCGAGCTTGACGTTCACTCAAGAGTTTTTTTAAAAGGAGCGAGCTTGAACAGCTTCTGGCCTGGCAACTTCCTCGTTGCAAGAAGTCTAGTAATGGTAAAACCGGCACTGTCACGGCGATACAACAAACGCAGACAACAGCCACCGCTCCTCCTCCTACCGCCCCTACAGCCGGAACATATTCGATTGGCGGAAATGCATTTCAATCTAGCTCCCTTCCCACAGCGGCGGTCGAGCCGTCGGTCGAATCAGAGGACGTGCTCGAACTCTCCGAGCTTCATCTCGCAGAAGATCTCCTCCTCAGATACGTTGTCCGACTGCCGGGACTTGCCAAATACTCTGGCATGATGTGTGACGCTGCTCTAAAGGACAGCACACTTCCAGACCTAGAGCCATCGCATTTGTGCGGCTCGCGCGGGCGCGACTGGCTTCTATCGGACATTAAGAAGAACTACGTAGCAGACAAACGCGATGTTCAGGCGTTTTGTACAGCGCGTGAGATAGTGGCTGCTACTGCCGCTTCTGCCTTCCTGGACTCTTCGGTGGCGGCCTGGGATAAAGAACCATACTTGGTCTGGAAAAACGACTCAGACTCTGAACACCGTGATGAGTCGGTGCAGTCCTATCTTTCACTCGACCGTACGGTCATCCCGGGTGATCTGGACCTCGCTCAAAGTCTGCTGGTGGCTGAGGACTTTGGCTTGACACCGTTCGTCCTGTACTATTTCATGGAGCCCGACCTCCTGAAAGGCCTAGCCAAGTCGTTCGAGCGTATCGGTTCGACTCCCCAGGAATTTCCATGGACTCACTGTTCACCGAAGGAGAATACGTGTAAAACACCCTCCTGCAGAGAGTACTTTGATACTCATGGCGACTTTCCCCGGTCCGCGCGCACAGCAGGCCCGGACTCGACCATCGTTAAAGATATCGTGAACCAGATCAAAGCAGGTGTTGCGAAACCTTACGGTCCTAGCCCGAAGCAACAGAACATGTTGCTTGCCCGACAAGTTTTGAAGAAGGTATGGTCATTTCACACTGCAATCCCTCCCTTCTTGTTTCTTAGCCGATCACCTCTAGGTTTGGACAAAGCTCGTATCCATAAACGCCACATTTGCAATCATAGGCGACGGCCAGTACGAAATGATCTGCATGCGGCACCGACATTTGCAGACGCTTTTGACATCGCCCTGCCATGATATATCCAGGGACCCGTATGATCGAAAACTGCCTTCACAGATGAGGGTTCGCATCGGCCTCAATATTATGGCAACTCTGGACTTGGTTTGGCGAGCTAATCTATGGCGTAACGCCGCAAAGATTGGTATCCAACTGCCAACCAATGTATGTGTTCCTTGCGTCAATACGTTTCGTATGACTGACACCGGACGTTAGGCCCTGTCCAGACACCTTACCACTTTCGTGACGGTAAAGTTGCAAGTCATATACCATTGACGAGATAACTAATGCTCTCTTCATAGGCTGATTATCTGGCCCAACAGCTTCTCGAAACAAGGCAGGTAAAGGCGTTGTGGGTCAAGACTCCCGTCTTGCTCAAATACGTGACAAGGCGGGAACAACCACCTCAGCCCGATATTGATCGCTTCCTCGACCTCGACAATCACTCGCATGAGTTAGCGCGCGCTATCGAACATCCCCTGCCACTGGAAACGTCTGTGAATGAGGATATAAGCTTAAGCCTAGGTATTTATTTCCGTGGGGATCCGTATCGAACAGAGTTGGACCATCCACCCGAGGCAGAGGCACACGTGTGGGGGCATGCGGGCGGACTCGAGTGGGGATGGACACCGCTCGTTGTACAAATGGCGGTTGGCCTCTATGCTGGGAGACAGTTGGAGATTGAATATCAACACCGTCTCCGGATCTCCGCAACATCGGAAGCCGCTATTCTCCCCCAGTTATACGGAATTTTCGGAGACTCGGCGACCAATGCGCATTTTCTTTTCCTGGAGGACATCGGGGTACCACTCGGTCAACACTTGGAGTATCTTTCCAATACTTACTCAAAAAGTCGTCTACTCAGCCGTGTTAAAAGGTCGCGCACATCGTACTGTCTCAATCACGCGACTAATGTTGTTTAGGCTGGCGGATGAACTTCGAGACACGCTCAACAAGTTACATGCTACGGGCCACACACACGGAGCGTTGTTGTCGATGTCCGATGTGTTGGTGGCCTTAGATCACATGGAGTCAATCAGGCTCGTATTCAAGAACTTGCGGGAGATGCAGTTTTGGCCGAGCCACGGAGAGGAGGAGACCAAGCGCAGAGGTGAAGATATAGTTCATATGAACGCGATTGTGCAGGACATGTATACGACGTACGGACTTTCTCCTTAGGATATGTAGGCACTGGGTAGGTAGGTAGAAACCGTCATGGGTCCCATTAATGAACGACGGGTGCAAGCATTGTTGAGAGCTACTTATAATATCGCAATTTTATACGTCCGGGTTATCGTTTACGAGATCGCCAATGTTCGCAGGAATTCCATCCTTCCCGATAACTTGACCATTCTCCACATGTTTCCCCTTCAGCAGTTTTTCCAATCGCTCCCATTCTAGTTTGAAGTCGTCTTCATGTGCCTCAGTGTTTGCCCTGTCGAAGTCGATAATGCAAATGCCGCCCGCATCGTTCACCAAGATGTTCCACGTTCTCAGGTCGCGATGCAGAACGCCGGCGGCATGTATGGAGGACATCGCGGCCCGTATACGAGTTCTGTGAATGGGTCAGGGGCTGGCATTTGATGGGAATAGGCGCTATACTTTTCATCAGCCGTGAGTTTAGCCCGGCGCCCACCGAGTGGGTGGCCATCGTTGCTCAAGATCAGTGCACCAGCGCTGCGCTGCGCATCCTGATAAAACCCAAACACCCGCGGAATACACTTCACGTTGGCGTTCTTCAAGTGAGCATAAACGGAGTACTCGTGTCGTAATCGGCATAGGCGTCTAAAAGTTGTCGCTAGCTTCACAACTATCGGTCCGTGCTTGATATTGGGAATGCTGGCTGCGAATACATCACCTGTTGCACCTGTTCCGAGGCGAGCGTTCAATACCAAGGTAAGATAACTAGCGGGAGGGTACGCTGCTCTTCGCCTTTGCCCTGGTTGAAGAAGAATTGAAGGTGAGGGTGAGTTATATATCCCAACTCTAATGTATATGGCGATCGCAACGTGTCGAGAGAAGGAGGTTTCGAGGTTCTGTAGTCTGATTAGTGATAAGGTCTCTGGACAAAACGACAAAGAGAACATTCATCTGTGTAACCGTGGCCGAAGAAAGAGCAGCGACCTTTACGGTGTTAGGTTAGTGAACAGTCTGTGATAGAAAGGCAAAAACTGGCGAGCCTTATCATGGTCTAATGGTTTAATTATTCTTCCACCGGACGACTGAGGGGCATTATTCGAAGCAGTAACAATCTAGAGGCTTCGTCTCACCTTTGTACGGCTCGTAGTTGTTTCTCTTTGCTCTTTCGACGTGCCAACTTGCGCGTGAGATCTCTAAAATCCATCAGGATTTCGTCAAGTCCAAAAATCGTAGTACTACCTACCGTGCTATCAATTTTCCCCCTCGCTGTGGCCTTTCTTTTTTTGTTGGAACCTTCTTCGGTATCTGGAGATGCACGCTTTAGACCGGCAATAGGCACGGGAACGGGTTGGGACGCCAGACGCATCCGATAGCGCTCCATCACATCCTGCGCGATAGCGATATGCATACCAGCCCAAATCTTCCCATACGCAGGATTCTTGGCATGACACACGTCGAGTAAATCCGACAAGATCAGTGTTTGAGTCTCGCGATGACGAATGCCAATACGTAGATAGTTCCCGCAGTCGAAGACAATGACCGAGGCATCAGCTCTTACTGCGTTTGCCCATGCCTGCACCGCTTTTAATGAAAAGTACAACAGCAGAAATGAACTCACTCTTTGAATATATTGAGCGGGGTTGTCTCGCCAGTTTTCCTTCCCGATAGGCATGACCCGACCAGGCGAACAGTAGTCCACAACGGGAGAATCGGTACGGGAACTACGTCGGATGCGACCATCTCGACGCAGGGCAGGATCAAGCTGGGGAAGAGTCCATAACGGTTGAGGATTATCGGGATGTCGTGGCACCTTCGGGCCCAGAGACGGATTGACTGTTGTCGAATTAGATGTCCAAGGGAATTCCTTGATTTCTGCCACACGCTCCATCTTCCGAAGCAGTTCATGTGCAGCTGGACAAAAGAACATGGCAGTAGCCAAGTGAGGATACTGCTTTCCCATGTCGAGCAATTTAGGCCGCATTTCTGAAGGAAACTTCTGTAAGAAACGAGGCTCCCTCTCACTGTAGTCGGCGAAGCGAAGAAAGACATGTTCGACAAGGAAGGAACTTGACGAGTTTTGGTCACAGGTATCCACTTGAGAATATCCCCATGAAAGTGCCGAGAAGTTTTGCGGCTGCTCAGGATGTATATATATGCTAGACGCGAGTTGCGAGCCCACAGAACCGGCCCCCAATTGGTGTGTTATAGCTATAGGCTCCGCGGTGTTTACATCGACTGACTTCCGGTACCAGTCCTGCGGACGTCCAAAGAAGTCATCTGGGATCAGGTGACGATTAGAGAAACCGCCAAGTTTCGCATCGACAATGTGTGCTAGCGTTGTCAGCAGAGGAAGATGTATCACGACGCGCCTCAGGACGAGATTTTCGTCAATGTGCGTGTCGAGAAAGTTGCCCGGAGAATACTTGGGCCTGGGAGACGCCACACCATCACGTCCGTAATGCGGTGGGTTGAGGTCCATGAACCTCGCTTCACGCGTCGTGGTCATGGTAAGACGACGAGTAATGAAAACGAACCAACCACGCTTGATTGCCGGTAATACTATGTTCTCACGCACGGACGACGGGTGACGATCAACTTGCGATCAACGGGGTAATACAAGAATGCAATGCTCCAGAGCAGATATCGTGTAGTAGATGCCGAGAAACATAAGAAAACTACTCCTCCCGAGTATGACATTACTTCCGCAGCATTGCACAAAAAAATCCAGTATCAAGGTGGGAGTAGGCCGTACAGCCGCCAGCGCATGCGACATGGGCCGCCCCGACTATTCAGGATGCGTTACATCAGAATGGAACGACCACGATTGCCGTCTTCAATGCGCTTGTGCTCGAGTTCAATCGACTTCTCTCTCCGGAAGGATGCAAGGGGGTGACCATAGAAAGGGTGAGCACTGGCATACTACGCACATCTTCGTACTTCCCTCGTCCCCAATCTTCAAGATCGTTAAGGTCGTGTCTGGCTCCGTCCGAAGAGTATTCAATTCATTGTGCATTTCCATAAAGTAGTGCAGCCTTCAAAGCCCATGGGGCCTCATTCGGCGAAATGCTAAACTCACTGCTCAGATCGTTTCCCTGTTACAGAGTAGCCAAGACAGAGGCCCATATGAGGCAATATTTATGAGGAGAATATATAAAGTGGAAAACAGCACACGGAGGACAAGTAGAAAACAAGTCCTTGGCGCTTGAAGGCTTGTTTCACTGCGCCGACAACTTATCCCGATTTTTGTCATCGGTGATGGATGCGCGCAAGTCAGTTATGAGGCGTGATTCGCTTTGTTAAATCGGAGACTGTAAGTAGAGTGAATCTTCAAGGGAACCGGTCTCCGCCTCGAGCCCATGTCGTCGTAATCAAGTTGAATCGTGTGTGTTACGATGGGGAAGTCCTTCGTTGGATCAAATTTCCAAAGGGATCATTCTTCTTCGGTCAAGAGGTACTCGGCGCGAGGGGCGGTGGCCCCGAGGCCTTGAATTATAATCATTCAAAGGAAAATTCCGAAGCATTGTACCTACCTCGAGGATGCAAGGACTTTAACCATTCGTTGGACGTTTGAGGAGACTACTTAGCTTGCCCCGTAACTTCACTGTCACGGTTGAAGAGAACCGCGCTACAATGGTCATCTATGCCGAGGATGGGTATTGGACAACAGCGCTGTCGCTTGTCTTTCAAGGAGTCCAACGGAACCTAGAGGGCGTTGTCGATATTGAATGAGAACGAGTACGGAGGTGCTGCACACCTACAGACGTGTATACTAAGAAAGTGGTAACAATCAAACAGCTGAAGTTAGCCATTGGTTGAACCTTCAAACTATGTTAACTACAGGCCATGAAGATTCAAGAGGACCTACGGATTTCCAGTAGAACGATGGGGTTTTGGCGAAAAAGCGTAAATAAGCAGACAGGCTAGCGCAGATCTGCGGTATTAAAACAACAGTCAGAGGAATGTTCAAAACTTTTAAGTAAACCCATAACTGTTTATAGGCCCAGCCGCATCCCAACTCTTGGGGCGGTGGGTTAGTGACGAGCCGCGTTTCGCGCCGTCATATGTGTTGCCTTTCCCCCGCGCATTTTGCGGTCTTCGCGGTGCAACAATCCTACATGCCCCGTTGGCAGCTCGGCTTCCCTGCTCCGACAAGTCTTGGTTTTCGTCGTGTAATTGCTTCCACCGTTTCTTCAATAAACACTGGTTTTTCGTACTCACATGACAATTGATTCCGACCGACAACGTTATCCCAGGAGTTGTCAAGACTCGAGGGAGGATAACATGAATGTATACCAATATGCCTGCTTCTTCTCTTGTTCTCTTTTAGTCTTAGAAACACCGAATGACTCAAGGAATCGGCGGACGATTCTTGTTCCAGGGCCTGAATTGGAAGACATTTCGGAGTTGCAATTATCTCTGCGGGAGACAGGAAGAGTTCAAGTTGACATCGTGGGCAGGCACGTTGGTCGACAGATGCCAGTTATTCAGCTGCAGTCAGGTGACGTAGATGAATGAAGGAAAGAGCAGCTTTAGAAATAGAGCAGTCTTCGCTTGGTAGTATAGAGTAGCGCGATAAGTGGTCCATTCAATAGGCCAAGAAGACTCGGAACCCACTGTCTGCTTCGCGCCGAACCCTGGCTGTCAGCGCCACTAATGCTTGGGAGATAGATGCCCGCCATAATGGAACACCGTGGTGATACTAGCCCAAAGTTTGTACATCCCGGACGTTTTTGGTAGAGCTGAGCAAGAAGGGGTCGTGCTCATCTCCAAGCTGAATAGAAGTACAAGCTGAGCCTAGACACAAAAGCCAACAATTAAGAGCGTCGGCGGCAAATGGCCTTGGGAAGGATCGCAGTCAATAAGATCAGCGTGGTTGTCGTTCCGGACAGTGAGTAGGCTAACCTTCGGCTGACTCGGATGGCACAATTAAATGCAC
>QLPD01003236.1:0-38536 GCA_003314085.1 Hymenopellis raphanipes
GTGAAAGAGGTGCGGGCACGTTATGAAGGAAGTCCTGGCTTCCGTGTCTAATCCCAAAGCCTTCAAAGCGCGATCCAAGTATGGCGTGATCTTCGGTACATCCAGGACAACACTATCCGAGTCGTCAAATGAGCAGCTCATAGGGCGGAAGATTTCGGCCGGAGCCGTATCACTACCAGGGGTCGGCGAGGACGGCGGTGTCAATTCCATTGGCGCAGACGGAATGGTCCTGAGATTTTATGGCGAAGATGTTAGTCCTCAGAACCGCCGAAAAGCAAAACAAACACACAGAGCCTCCCAGAAGAGAAAGCTGACATCGATGCTCGTATTCATCTCCGTCATAGTGCCGTCCCTACGCGTCCTGACCTTCCAAGCGACAGTCTCGTGAAGTGGTCCGCTCATTCGCTTCGTCGGAACGACAGGGTACACCGCAGAGAAGCGCCAGTCGTGGATGAGGGATAACTGGACACTAGCCTCGATCTCGGTCGGGCTGCGAAGGTAAATGACGGGTTTTCCTCCTTTCAGTGATAGAATAAGGTGAATGGTAGCGTTGTTCTGGATGTTGGACTCCTTAAGTGAGCGCTCGTCCTCTAAGTGGCGACCCCCATATATCAAGCGAAGGTTTTCGACGTGTATTCCCTCTTCTGCGGAGATGAGGTCCTTGACCGTGATGACCGGGATATTGCGAGTGGGGAGTGTTACGGGGATTGTTTTCCCCATCAAGGTCCTTACAAAGATCTGTATGGCTAGAACATACATTCATCAGGTGCGAATGATGAACATCGGATCTCGCACGTACCATCTTCCTCCAAAAGCTGTATTAGACCACCAGCAGCCAACTTGATCGTGCAAAGGGTTTCCCAATCCTCGAGCTCTCCACCATCCAGTAACAAGCGTTGCCGACCAAAAGCAATTCCATGACTGCCTTGCATGAGAATCTTGACGTAGCCAACCGATGCATTGTAATGTGTCGTGAGTTCCTTCACAGCCTGGCGCGAGGGTATGTGAACAAAAAATCGGATTGGTGGTGGGGAAGGCCGCGGGCCAGAGCAGACGTGATCTAGATAAATCGCATTGATTCGCAAGAAACTAACTTACCATCGGTGGCGCACGTACCTGTATCGTCAGTTTGCGACGTAGTAGAGACTTCTAAGGCGAATTAAAGCAGATGACACGACTGAAAAAGTGATATTTCATACCACGGCACGCGTCTGCAGCAGGCGCCATTCCTTCACGCTGTTTTAGAAACAGGAAAAGTGTAGAGTGTTTCTGGATGTTGTAATCCGCGAGTGTGCGCTCGTTTTCTAATAGCTTCGCAGCAAAATGTAAACTCTGTTGATCTGGAGGTATGCCCTCTTGCTTGTATATCAACTCCTTGAGCGTGCTGACCGAAATATCGCGAGTGGGGTGTGTTATGAAAAATCTTTTCCACCTCAAGCTCTGTACAAGGATCTGCATGGCTAGAACATATATTCATCAGCGGCGGACCATGAGAGCGGCTCTCCCACGTACCATCACCGTTCAGATTGTCCTCTACAAGTTGGATTACACCACCGGCAGCCAACTTGATCGAGAAAAGCGTTGCCGAGTTCTCGAGCTCCCTGCCATCCAGAAACATACGTTGCCGACCGACGTCAATTCCATGGCTACCTTGCACGAAAAACTTGATGTGACAGATCGACGCTTGGCCGTCTGTCGTGAGCTCCTCCACAGCCTGGCGTGAGGGTATGTGAACAAAGAATCGGACCGGTACTGGTGGGCCCCAACCCTCGCCTTGCAGATGAGATGGCGTGGAACGGACATAACCTAGAGGAACCACATCAATCCCAAAGAAAACTGACCAACGATGGCGCACGTACCAGTGTCGCCATTCTGAGGTGCATAGGCTTCTGAAGTAAATTAAAGAAGATAATACGACCGAAAAGTGGTATTTCATACCATGGCGTAGGGATGCAGCAGGCGCCATTGGAGCAGGTCCGAGTCGGGACGTGGTGTGTTTTCAGTTTGGTCATAAAAACAGGGACCTATTTATCAATTACGTGTGTAACGTGTTGAAGCCGCTGACTCGTGTAACGTGAGAATGCCTCGCGCAGGTCGAATAGTCACTGTCAGTCAAAATCGTTCCTCCAAAACTGGACGAGGCCAATCGAGTAGTCATTTCTTGCGCCACCCGCCCGCCCACTTTCTTTGTTTGCGGTTGTCTGCAAGTCCGCCGGGACCTTCTCAAATGCAGAGATATCCCAGCGGGTGGTGGCATACAATTTTCACCCTAAATCATTACCATATCCTACTCAGCAATGGCTGTGTTATAGCAGCTGAATTACAATGATCCCTTCATCCAGGTTTTGTTTTACATCGTGATCGTCGTTGGGAATGGCTTGCATGCGCTCACAAACTCAAGACATTTACTTACTGAAAAAGCCACCAAAAATGGCCACTCAACTCCAGGGACTTACAAGTTGCCCTGCTGGATTGTACACGCAACTTCCCAACTTCCAACAATAAAGTAAGTCTACGACCTCAAAGACACCCTCTTATTCACACTTTCATTAACCCCTCAACACATTACCCACAACCCAATTGTCCCTCTACACGAAACAAGCACCATCAGTATTCTACCTTACGCGCCTATAGAACAACAAATACGCCGTCCGTGCCTCATCCCGCTCAAACGCCTCAAACACATCCTCCCTTCTCACATCCGACACCAGCTCATCGTCTATCCGTATCCAGCTCTCCCTATGCAACACATCCAGCGTATAATGGCCCCCCGACGCAGACACCCCATGGTGATACACCGCCCCAAACAGCTTATACTTTGTCACACGACCACGCGCCGTCGGCGCCATAATGTCTATACACACCACATCACACCATCCATCAACAAACGAATAGAAGGAAAGGGTTTAGTTAGACTCACCCAAAGGAACCTCCAACTCGGGCCCAAACACAATCTGCTTCCCCACCTTCACCACATCCCCCACCGCGGTATCAAAGTGAAACCGCTTAACATGCAAAATCAGAATCGCAGGCAGCGCCTCAACCAGCATCTGCTGGCTCGCGTCCCCCATCCCCCCGCCCCGCTGGATCGTCTGCGGGTCCGCGATGTGCTTCACCGCATCCTCAATCGTATGGATATGCTCCGGCTGGATATCCAGCCGCAGCGCGCGCCAGTCCTCCACAATCACGCTGTCCTTCTGCGACGGCGCGCGCAGCGTCGAGCGCGCTTTGCCGCCAAAGATCTTCGTGATAGGCGAGTTGGTGGATTTCACAGTACGCGTGACGACCGTGCGGTTCTTCTTGCCCACCTCGAGCCACCCGTCGTCCACTGGTGGCGCGTCCTCTTCATGCTCCTCGACCACAGGAATCGGCTGCTCGGGCGCGATCATCGCCAAAAGCTCCTCCTCCAAGGTATCCAGGTAAAACCCAAGGAACTCCTCCGCGTCCTCCTGATGTCCACCACGCATGTTGTCAAAGCGCTTCTTCTCCTTCATCGCGTCGTAGATCCCGGCCGGGATGAAACTGTCCCTCTCCTCCTCTGCTTGTTGTTTACTAGCAACAAACTCGTTCAAGAATTCGATGGTCGCATGAGCCAGCGGCGCCTCGGCCGCATTGTACCCGAGCTTGCCAAGCTCGTGAAAGAGCTTCAAGAACGGTGGACAATATAACAAGATCTGCAGGACTGAATTGGCGAAACACATGTTGCCCGTGTTAACGAGTCCGCGGGGTATCACGTTGGGAACAGGCGCGGTACTGCCGGTCGTGAGCAGTGTGTGGAGAGCAGTTTTCTTTGGTAATGTAACGGGTGCAGTTGCAGCCGCGGGGATGGAGAAGCCAACGACAGAGGAGGTGGGGAGAGCGTTTTTAGACGGAGCATTGTCGGTGGAACGAAGCAAGGACGCCCATGACTTTTTGACAGGCGGAGGAGCCGCCGGAACGACTGGTGTGTCAACAACTGGCGCGGGCACTGGCTCTATAGATGGCACCGGAGTTAGCGAGGTGACCTCTTCAATAGGCGGCTCTTTGTCAGGTTGTTTTGCTTCCCGCGAAGGTGAATCCGGAGCGGATACAGATGTATTGGAAGAAATGGGTGAGCCGGGAACGGTAGGCGTGTAGGCGGCGTCAGAAGACGGCACCGTAGAGGATGACGAGGACTCCTGTTCATGTTCCTGCTCAAGAGGAACGTCTGGCGGGGGTTCGATCTCGGCTGGCTGTGGTATTTGAAGCGCGTCCCGTACGATATGTGGGGGAGGCTTTGAACGAGGGGAGAATATTATTCCGGGAGCACTGGCAGGGTCATCCGGCCGTCTAGACCAGATGACCCACTCTCCAAGTCCGAAATGTCTCTGGGGCTCAGATGAGGAGGTTGTCGACTGCGAAGAGGGTGAAGTTGGCCGTGAGACACGAGCCTCTGATGCAGAAGGTGTAGGAGAAGACGGTGGAGAAGGCGGGGAAGGTGCGGTGTCCTTTAAAGTTTCAACAGAAGGTATAGGATCAGCTGGGTGCGAATTGGCGGTGGGTACAGAAGGTACAGTGTCCGGTTCAGTGCTGGGTACAGGGTTTACAGGCGGTGGTGGCATCGACAGTTGTTTTGGAAGAGGTGATAACGGCGGCTGGCCCGGCCATGAAGGAGGTGGATATGGCGGGTGCTGTGGATAGGAATATGCGGGTGAAAAATTTTGATGTGGGTATGCAGACGGGTGCGGGGACATGGAATGCGGTGAGACGGGGGAGAATGGCTGGTGTGGGGGCGGCGGGTGGTATGCTGGATGGTTGTGGGTTATGCCGCGAGCGGCCCGTTGGCTGTAGGAGCCTCGTGCGCGCCCACTCATCTGTGGTGGCATGGGATGTCCAGAGTGCATAGCAGGTGCACCGTATTGATAGGGAAAAGAGCTTGGCCCGGCACTATTAGCGCCATACATTACGCCAGGCGCGGGCGGCGGTGGGGACTGTTGCGAGTAGTAATTCGAGGGTCCAGGACCGGGTTGGGGGTAAGAGGAGGCCATTACGAGCTGTACAGGGTCTATTATAGCGGTTACACAGTCAACGCCAAGGAGTACTTACAGCAGAAAGCAATGATAAATCAGATAATCTCACACCGTAGCCCGCAGTGCGGAATCAGAGTCGGGGACTGGCTACGTTGTATAGCGAATAACGGTCGTTCAATACGAGTTCGTCGCTGTCTACGACGTCCCGGCTATTGGAGGCCTTTTAGTAGTGCCGTGCACGAGATGAGGGGCAGAAGGAAAGCGGGGGACGATTACCTTTCAGGGAAAGTTTTCGGGGTGTTGCGTATGAAACCCTAACCCCGCCGATTTGCCTCCGTCGACTGTCATGAACGCGCTGTCAGCCCGTGTATCTTTACTCGTGTATCGGTTACATAGACTACGTGATTCCCAAGAGAGGACCCTAAAATCTATCTGGGCGTTATTTATCTCAGGCCTATGCACTGGTTGATTGCGTATAAATTCACTTATGAGAACATCAAATTGGTATTGAAAAGTAGCAGCCGTTGGACTGCTGACCAGGTAGCAGGACTATGTTGTATACGCGTACAAGCCTAACAATTTCTGTCAAAGAATCGCGGACATGAGGCGTGTGACGGCAGGGAAAGGTTACTCATTACCAACTCATTACGCGTGCGTTTCTCGATGGCGTGTCGGTTGGATTTAACGCCAGACGACAATTGGACTTCATTCAAGTGGCGCCATATTATGAGGCTGTTGACCTAGAGTAGCAGTCGGCGGCGGCAATCGACGCGTCGTGAGGGAGGGAGGGAGGGTACGGTCCTGACTCCTGATCCGATGATCGTCGGCCTGGTGAAACCCTAGATAACCCTACCACGTGATAGGCCGGTCCGACGTCCCGAAGTCCCGCGTTGTAACCCTAACCCAACTTCCTCTTTTTCATGTTCCTTCACGCGTGCACTCGACCATTCCGTCGACTGGCAGTGCCATGCCGAACAGCAGTACGCGCATCCGCCGCGCCTGCTCCCCCAAAGGCTAAGCCAGCCCCTTTCGGTCTGTCCTTTTCGTTCTCGTTTTCGTCCAACCACCATTTCTAAACCTGCCTTGCAGTCCTTCCCAAATCATCTTGTGCCGCCGATACCATCCTCGAGGGGTTGAACTACCTCAAAGACCAGCCGCCTGTCCTCGCAATGCCAGATGAAGAGTACCCAGATTGGTTATGGACGGTTCTGGAACCCAAGGTGTTACCCGACGATGGACCAGGTGGAAAGAAGGAGCGCTATGAGCGGAGACTAGAAAACAAGAAGAAGCTTAGAGAGCGCAATTTCATGTTGACACAAAAGTAGTACGTCGGACGCTGTTGCGTTAAACCCTTTCGCCAACTGACGCGTTCTAGGTTTTGTGTGATTTATATCTTCCCGTTATCCATAATTCTTTCGCTTTCCAGTCGTGGCAAATAACGCAATTAACCTATGTCTTGTTCGTTCCTCCAAGAGTTCGACGCCATTAGAGATTCCTGCGTTTCGGCGGTCTGCTGAATTCCACACTCCCATGATTGCAAATGAGATATTTTAAATTTCTGCCTTCCATTACCTTCCTCCATGATAGGAGTTTGTCTCCTTTTCTTTCATTAGCCATGACAAGTTTACAATCCCGCCTTCGGCGAGGATCTCGCAGAGACCCTCAACCGAGCACCGGTACGTGCACCGCCAGCAAAGAGATTTCGGTAACTGAAATGGTTTATACAGGAGATGTATATCCTGAGCTCCTTCCGCCAGTCGAGTTCTTTATCGATATCCCCTCCCGCCGCACTGTTATCGAGCTCACGACGCGTGCCGTTGCGTCGATTGGCTTTGTCAAATTTTTGGTACAAGACGAGGAAGGAATCGCCTTCGAACGGCAGCGTATACTGCTGAATGGCAAAGATTTACAGGACGTGGATACTATACATTCCATAAACTTGCCTGCTGGAGGCCTGCTTCAGCTGCTGGAAAATAAGCATGGTATGTGGCAGTTGTGTTCTTTTTTCCCTCCATCTAAAAGTGTGATTTAGCGGGACGCCCGAAGTCCATAGATATTCTCGTGAAGATGCTTACAGGGAGAAGACTCACTTTGAAAATCCCCCCTGCAATTCCGGTCTTCGTGCTCAAGGAAGTGATCCAAGCCAAAGAGGGCATACCTCCAGATCACCAAAGGCTGATTTTTGCTGGGAAGCCATTAGAGGACGAGAGCACACTTGCGGATTACGACATCGGGAATCAGTCTGAACTTCGTCTGCTTCAACAGCTGCGTGGTGGAAAGCCTGTAATTTACCTTCGCAGCCCGACCGAGATTGAGGCTAGTGTCCAGTTATCCCTCCTTCACGACTGGTGCTTCTCTGCGGTGTATCCTGTTGCCCCTATGAAGCGGACGTCTGGACCACTTCACGAGACTATCGTTTGGAATGTCAGAACGCATTCGGATGGCACCATGACGGAGACGAACACCGGCATCGATGTTAGCTATCTCTTCTGGGAGGCTCTGCGCGTCTCTTTTGCTGATCAAAGTCGATTTGTGACTTACATATTTCTCGCAGAACGATCCCATCTGCGCCAATGGAATTGACGCCTCCGTCCTCACCGAGTGATACAGCTTCCGCCGAGATCTTTCGTCCTATGAGCTGCTCGTTCGACAACTCGGACAGTGTTGTGCTGGACGTATCGAAGATTACACCGTATCTGGATCGTGCATTGAAGGCTTTGGGATTAGACACCGAAGCGAGGACTTCCTTCATAACGTGCGTCTCTTCTGCTCCTCTTCTATCTTACTGACTGTATTCCTAGGTACTGGCTCCCTGATTTTTTGAAGCATGAACACGTCGCGCTGCGCTTCATTCCCCAGGCTTCCTATAGTCGTGCAGCGCCGATGGACGTCAACCCGATCCCAGATGTCGTTACGCGTGTGTTTATGGTGTTTAGGAAAGTCGCTTCCGATGAGTTGGGCGATTGGGCAGGAGCTCGGCAGCGCGCGCGCGAGGATGTTGTTTTCTGGAGGGATGTTGTCGGTGTGGAACCGCGTGAGCGACAAGAAGATCCTTCTCTCTTCCGAGTTCTCGAATGGGGTGGTATGGAGGTTGTGTGAAAATGGAGTAACCTGCAGAAGTAGTATTAATTTTAGACATATCAGTCGTTCTCGTGTTACCGTTTAGTTATCCTCTCTGTGTACAAGTTCTCATTCTCCAGTCGCTGCTTTTAAATTCTTGGGAGCGTGATTTTGTAATGCAGACTTGCTTTCACCCACCAACTACAAGAGGTGACCGGTGAGCGCTTGAGCGATCGGTGAATCGGGTACACAGATCACCTCGCGTGGCTCTTGTGTGCGCTGATGGCCGCCCTCGGCTGCTCATCTGCTGGCAATTGTCGAGAACCTTTATAGTGCCGCACCACTGTTATATTGATCCCAAAAATGCGAATGATTTGAGGAGAGTACATATGCACATCCGAGCATGTAATATTCATAGCCAAACATAGTTTCCAGCCTCCAGATACGGGACTGTGAGTAGATAAGCCTCTACTCAACCTCCCTTCAACACGAAAATGGTTGCACAGTGATTTTATATCTCAAAAACTCTTCTGGACATGTCTGAGCTATTCCATGTTGAATACAAGGCATCGCTACCCGCCTGGTAGCATTTTGCGGATGGTGCCGGACTGATACACGTTGAACGCACGCGAGAGCCACGCGAGGTGATCTGTGCACCGATCGCTCACCTCTTGACCAACTATGACCGTCCTGTTGCTTCGCGTTTCAGAGCAGATTCTCATCGCCTTTGTGCAAAAGAAATAACTACTGGCGGTACGCAGCAGAACATCCCCTTCAACGTTATGGAGTGGTATTGCCCAATACTCTTTGTTCCATTTGTCTCGTCGCATTGGCCGCTATCCCAGCGGCAGAACCAAGTTGGCATTGTCCTCAGACACCCAGTAAATACCACCGGACCAATGGCTCCTTATGGTGAGATGCATATAAAATCCACCTGAATGCGGACCGTGCGCTCTCCATTCCCTTCTTCGCCAGCAGCATCATGTCTCTTTTTCCATCGAAATACGTAGTAAGTTAGCCCCGGCAATACTGTCAATGGAAATAAAGTTATTGGCAGCCTCAACCGGTCCTTGTTGGACGAGATATGTACAATCGGTGAGTGTGACCTTGCGCCACTTCTTCAATCGGGAATGTACAAAACTCTTATGTTGATACTTTAGCACGATCTATCGCTGCCCTTTCACGGCTATCTGCGTTGATTGCATGTCGTGTATCTTCGTCAATAAACCAGCCGTCGAGGAGCACATCAGACATACGCAGTACGTGAACTCCCTTCCCTCCGCCATTGACGATGACACCGGACCCTTAGCCTCGCAGCCTACAACCAAAACATCTTCACTCCCGCCAAGTTGTATAGATGCCCGGAACCCACCTGCCGCGCCGTATGCCCCAACGCTGTCGGATATCGCTCACACGTCGCCTATTGGCACCCGGAACGTTGCCCGATTGAGGGATGCCCTGTGAAGGTGCATTTAGTGCCTAATCATGCTCAGTCAGTATCAGTTCCTTCCTCGCTTGGTCCTTAGAGTCTGATTGATGTTCGGCAGTGAATTGGAAGGCGCCAGACTACGCGCTCGGATGACCCGGCTCAAAGCTGCGTATAAGGAGGACTATATCACCGCGATGCTCCAGGTGGATTCTGAAGTGTTCTTTGCGCCTCAACCTCTTGATTACGGTGTAGATGTGTCACAGATTTTTCGAGTTAATGTTTGAGGCTGTATGATAATTTATATGAACGACCTGTAAGTATATGTATTCTCCAGATCTGATTCGAGTTCGTGAATAGCAGCGAACCATGATTCTCTGTGCTATCAGTACATGATGAACGAAGAGGGCGACATTAAGGTGGCGTGGCCTATTGACCGCTTGCCTCCTGTGGGTGGCAGTCGGCCCTATACGTTACGCATTTTCCAACTCTCTTCTGATGCCCTTTCATTCGGCGGTTTCCCTTGTTTATCTCTGGTCCTCTCATCTTTTACCTTAAACCACTTCTTCTTCTCGACTTGTAGACGTCCCTTGTCGACAACCGTTTCCTTGACCTGGGGCGCGTGTTTGTAGTACTCAGTAACAGCGAGCGGCATATGATGGCCCGGTCCAATGGCTTGTGAGTCCATCTGCGCGCTACTCGACTAGATCGTGTGGTACAACCCGCGCCAGTCACGTGCTGTTCACAATCTTCTTTCACCACTTCCATTACCTCTCGATACCTTCACATTCAATGTCCTACACTGACATGTCATTGTCAAAGCTCTATCACCAGGACGACTACTTCACACACTAGTACGGCTAAAATCACACCGGATTGACATCGAATTTTGATCGTCTCCTCCAATCATGCTGTTCTCTATCCCATCGCCATTCAATGATGTGGTTCTCAGGGATTCACCTCGACTGATCATCTTTGTCGGCATGACGGGCGAGCTACTGCTAGAATTCTCCAGAATTTGGCTCTCCTAGGAAGTAACAAATAAACTTGCAGTGGGATATAAACCTGACCAAGAGGCTTCTTGTCCTCAAACCACCTCTCATGTCTGATTCCGACGCTCAATTGAGCCCAGAAGACCTCGGTCTGTCCCCGGCGGACGTCAAGTACCTGCTCTCAACTGGTCTCAATGTGCTCATCTTGGAGATCTTCTGCTACGCAGCGTACAGCGCTGTATACATGCTTTCCATGTATCGTATCGGTATGTTCCTCTCCCTCTACCTCTACGAATCGTCTAAATCTCCTAACCTTTCTGCACCACCAGTGTTCAACTCCAAGGTCAAATTGACGCCTCAGCGCAAAGCTCTGGCCGGCGTGATCACTGTCCTTTGGGCGGTTTTGACCATGCGTGTTGGCTGTGTGTGGCATTTCGTGAATGCTATCTTCGTCGAACATGGCGCCTCGCGAGAGGATGAGTTTGAATACGACTTGGCGCGTACCAAGCTGGAGCCGGTTGAGGCATTCGGATCAGTGGTGCTCTACACCCTGATATTGCTGGCAGATTTGATTATGGCACATGCATTCTTCCCATCCTAGTTGATTACGATGCTGACTGGCATGCAGATATGGCGTACTTGGGCGATCTACGCACGCAGCTGGCTGGCAATCGTTCTGCCTGTGCTTACTATGCTAACGGGTTTAGGTAAATATTCTTTTTCGCTGAAATACGTCGTTTGCATTAACGAGTCTTCCGGAAGTGGCTGTCGGGATCGAGCTAGCCCTCGAGTTTTTCCCTCCCAGCGCGTTCGACAGCGACCATATCGCGCGACTGGGAAATATCGACTGGAACGCCATATACTTCTCGATGATCGTCTCTACGAACACGCTCTGCACCGTCTTAATTCTCGGCCGTATCATCTTTCTCACTGGCTGGCACCATGCGCTGCGGACATACGGCGGTATCATCAATATCCTTGTGGAATCAGCGTTTATATACTCGGGCGCGTTCATTATTGACCTTGCTATGGTTGTAGCAGCCGATCATTCGTACACCGTGACGGCTTCGTGTCTATATATGGATGCGTTGTTGCCATCTATCACAGTGAGCACCCTCTTAGGGTTCTATTTTACTCGAATTCATATCGTGCTTTTGCATAGTGTATCGCGCCTACGCTTGTCGTTGTACGGGCGGCCTCAGGCCACAGTGTGGCTACTTCTATGATCCCATCGACGAGCGCCAGCGCTCGAATCCAATTTTCAGATGTAGACTTGGAAAACAATGCTGGCCATGCGAACGGAGAATATGAAAACAATATACTGCCAGGAGAAGAAAAAGGGAATGTACTTTCACGCCTACCTTGTTAGGATCCGACGGCAAAATTCGGTAGTTATGGACTAAGTACCTTTACGTCGTCGATTCAATGAACATTCACATATGGACGCTTACCCCATTTCGAGTACGTGGCGCTGCAGTTGTTCGAACATCCATAAGCTTCTGGAGACGGACAGGTGTCACGTCCCGGCATGCCAACACGCCCAGTTCTCCGCGAATATTCATAACGGGCACGGTGTCGTTCATGTGGAGAGCAAACCGGAGAACATGACAGTCTGCGCGGACGGCACCATACACCTAATCGACTTTTTTAAGCTTGCAACGCCCTTCACCCTTTGAAGCCGCCGCCGGTTACTTCAGGCGTTCATATAAAAACGGCACAAGCGCGTACACGTACACTAATCTTCGCGCACATGCTGGACAGGCGGAGTTTTATTCACCTCCACAACGTGCGAAATAACACCTTGTCTTAGTCTAGTTCGTGAACACGGGATGATCTAGAATCTCTTGCCTACAACTACCTTCTTCGCCTTCAACTTCCTCTCCTTTATGTACAAATGGGATCCACTGGGCAACTTCGCCTGACAGCAACCCTTCATACGCGAAAAAGTGCTCGAAGAACGACAACATGCATTGAATAGCAACATCGTAAGGTAAAACAAGAAGCCACTGGCTTAACACACGCCCAATATGTAGCAATCCATTCGTGTTAAAAGACAAGCATGGAGTGTCCTCATTCAGTAGTAAGTACTAAGTAGTCTGTAATGCAGGGGGGTATATGGGATGGGATAGTTTAAAAAAGGAATCCAGAATCGAAAGTCGTCAGCGCGCCGGCACGCGAAAAGGGATACATTTTCGCCATTACCAGAGGGCTAGGGGCTTTAGTTCTGCTTGTAGATACCCAAGGACTTGATGACCTATCGAAAACGATGAGCGACGGCGGTTATAGAGCACGAAGGAGACATACCCAAGGGGAGTTGAACGCGTGGCCGTTTTGGGTAACGTACTCAAAGGCAGAGCCGAAGCCAGTCTGGTCGGCGCAGGAAACGGTCTGACCGTTACCAGCTAAAAACGCTGGGTCAGCAAACCATTCCAAGAGCGAGCGAGGAAAAAGGAAGACGTACTTCCGTGCCAGACACCCTCTCCAAAGGTACCAGCCAAGTTGGTGTTGATGACGATGTTCAGCTTCTTGAAGTGATCGCCAATGTTGCATTCCCAGTTGGGGATGCTGACGAGCGGGGTGCCCCAGCCGCTGGGAGTAGGGTTGTTGGCGTAGATGTCGCCGGGAACATTGGGCCTGGAGAAGAAGAAAAAGTCGATGCCTTGCTCGGTGACGGAGACGGCGTAGACTCCTCCACCGGCAGCGTTGAAGGGCGCGCCGTATGAGACCTCAGAGTTGTCGTTCCAGCCGCATGAGGCGGGGTCGACGTTCGCATCGCAAGACAGGGTCGTGGGCACCTTGAGGACGGCATTGGCGAGGCTGGTGAGAGTGGAAGGGAGTGAGCAGCCGGCATCGGTGTGAATAGAGACGACGTTCTGGGTGTAGCTACAACGAGGACAGTTGAGTATACTCTTGGCGGTTACGAGAAGAAGCTCTCGACTTACAGGTTAACACCTTCAACGAGATCAATTTCACCGCAAGCGGGCCAACCGGCGTCACATCCTCCATTGAGCCAGATAGCAGGCCACCTAGAACGGAAGTCAATACGAGAGCCTGGAATGAAAGAACATTCAAGCTTACATTCCACAACCTGCAGGCATAGCCTTAATGTCAACGATCATCATGAATCCTGTCGAGCCTGTTAGAACTGTTTATGTCATGAGGTAGCATTACAACTTACCGACGTCGAGCTGCTCCGTAGAGACCATGCGAACGGAGTTGCGCATACCAACGTTTTCCGTAGTGTCGACCGCAATAACAGCATTGCCTTCACCGTCGGTATAAACCAATCCACTGTCACGGCCAACGTAGTATGCAGCGCCGCCGTTGTCAGCAGCACCCGTGTCGCTGTAATGGAATTAGAACATCCAGCCAGATTCTCGGGAAAATGAAACTGACAAGTTGAAGGCATCGAAGAGAGCGTTACCGGTGAGGTATTGGGTGTTAGTCCAGCCGTCAGAAGAAGTTCCGCCGGTGCTGGCAGGAGCCGTGTAAGAGGAGGTCGACGTTGCTAGATCTCAAATTAGAAAATATATCTTTTAGGAGGACGTCGAGATGCAACGACTCACGCGTTTCGATCGAGGTGGTTTCTGGCACAAAGGAACTGGACACCGCGGCAGCTGACGAAGAAGACGTAGGGACAGCGACGCTAGTGGGAGGGGCGATCGAGGTGGTAATGTCAGTGTGAACGACGGAGGAGGATGTCGGCGGGGCGATGCTCGCGGCGGGTGCGTTAAAGTCAAACTCCCATGTTACGTTCACTGTGGTGATACCATGAGAACCGGAATTAAGGAGGAGAGGAAAGGACCCGCACAAACTCCGTTTTCCAGGGATCCCCCGGAGAGCGCCTCAAAGGCGGCTATCGAAAGATAGATAGCGCCAGGTGCGCAATCACAGGTATCCGCAACGGTCGCAGAGATCGATTTAGAGCTGTCAGAGGCCAAAGCGACAGTGACCTGCATTATTATTAGTACCCGCTCTCAATTCCAAATCGTCCGGCTCACTTGGGCGCCACAGTTGTCGGTGAATTCGGAGGTGACATAGTCCTTTGGGAGCCCAACGATAAAGTCAGTGTCCACAGAAACAGAGCCGCAAGATCCGACGGCGCCCTTCTGCAATGGGGGTCAAAGTTGGGCTCAACAGAGAAGACACGTTGTAAAAACCCACCTGGTAGCCATAGTACGCCATGACAGGGTCTGAGCGCTTCTTCCATGAAGAGGCCCTCTTCATTCTGTGGTGCCGTCTACCAACATCTTCATGGCCCGTGCCAAAAGCGAGCGTGCCAGCGACGAGCGAGAGCAATGCGAGCGAAGTCGAAGACCTCATCGTAATCGTAGAGGAGCGGAGATACGGTCTAATGTAGGTCTAGAGGGAACGTCGGGGGTGAAAGAATGTGGATGAAGCCGAAGCTGGGAGACAGTCGTGGTGGTGGTGGTGGAAGAAGAAAGTGAAGATGACAGCGAGTGCGAAAATGCGGTTTTGGAGCAATTTGCCCGCGCTTGGCATACAATGTCAAATCAGATCAAATGGCCAAATGGGTCGTATGTATTTCCCATCAGAACCTGGGAGGCTGGCAGGGCTCGATCAGTTATTCCTCTTCTCAAGTGGCAGTTAGTTCGGAAGCCTCACCTCCTGAAGATCACCGTCAAATGTCAAAAGTGCACCTACAAATTCTGCTACAAAATAAGGTCAAGAAAGAAATAGAGCAAGTCACCAGGACTGGAATGATTTCCTCTCGGCAGACTTCGGCGCGCCAAAAGGACCACACGTATTGTTCGTACCTTGACAACACGATCGTTGCGATCACAACATGACTCTCAGCGCGTCACCCGCAATAGCTTGGAACTGTTGGAACAAACTGAATTCATTAGATTAACTGTGCCTCTAGCACGACCGGTCATAGAAATGATGATGAGGTATAGGGAACGGAGCGCCTCCAGTTCCAGATTAATGCCAGGGAAAAGAAAGGTCGACATGCACCCTCCCATTTTGAAGAAAAACGGAGTGAACCGGCCTACTGCGAGTAGGTGGCGATCGACCTGATGGTCTATAGAATAGATTCACGTTAGGGACGACACAGGAACCCGCCGACAAGACAAGGGGGCCACTCACAAATTTAGCGTCGGCGAAAGCAGACCCAACCTGGGTAACGTATTCGTATGCAGACGAATATCCCGTCGAATCAGCGCAAGATGTGGATTGACCGTTGCCAGCTGTAAAAACCAATAAGAAGTCGTGCTCTCAATTACATTTCCCGGTATCGACGTACTCGTGCTCCAAACACCCTCAGCGAAAGTTCCGCCCAAGTTGGTGTTGATGATCAAACTGAGGTCGGTAAAGTGCGACGAGATATCACACGCGGCATTCGAGATGGTGACCTGCGCGTTGCCCCAGCCGCTGGGAGTCGGGGTGTTCGACGTGATATCGCTCGGGACGCTGCCCTCGTTCCAGAAGTAGAACGAGATGGCATCAGACGTGATGGAGACAGCGTAGGTTCCGCCGCTCGCGCTGTTGAAAGGCTGACCGTAGGATGTCTCCGAGTCGAGGTTGAAGCCACAAGACGTGGAATCGGCATCGGCGTTGCAGCTGAGAGTGGTTGTGGTCTTGAGCACGGCGGAGGTCAGAGAATCGACTTCGGACTGGACCAGAGAGCAGCCGTCATTGGTGTGAACCGAGACGATGTCCTGAGTGTACCTAATAGTCATCAATACAGTTAGAGCTCTAAATTGAAACTTGGAACAACATCACTTACAAGTTGACACCCTCGAGGATATCAATCTCGCCACACTCGGGCCAAGTGCAACCACCGTTCATCCAAATAGCAGGCCAGCTAATAACAAGATCAACAAACATGTCATCTAGAATAATGTTCAACTTACGCGCCACAGACAGCAGGCATTTCTTGAACATCAATGATGATCAACGATCCTTAAAAAACACCTCAATTCATGAACAAGAATAGGCTTTGCTTTCACGTACCAACATTGAACTGTGTGTTAGAAACCATGCGGATCGAGTTACGAAGACTAACAGATCTGCATCGATACCATTCAGCATCATGCACTCACTTCGACTCCGACGGAACAATTAAACTCACTCAGTGCTATCGATGGCGACAACCGCATAGCCGTTACCATCAGTGTAAACCAACCCACTGTCTCGGGAGACGTAGTTCGCATATCCAGAGTTGTCCGACGCGCCAGTGTCGCTACACACAACCACCATAAATATAAACATATACTTGGATGAAAACGAGGCCCGGTCACTCACAAGCTGAAGAAATCAAAAATGGACGATCCAGTGAGATAGTTGGTGTTAGTCCAGCCATCGGTGGAGGTCCCTCCGGTGCTCGCGGCTGCTGCGGTCGTCGTGGTCTCGGCTACATTCATTCATACCCCAATCAGTCGAGGCAACAGCGATCTAGAACAAGAGACACGCACTCGACTCGGAGGAGGTAGAAGACGTCGTGTCAGCAGCAGTCGTAGCGGGAGTATAAGCCGCATAGGTAGTAGTCGTCTCAGCGGTCGTGGAGGAGGAGGTCGTAACAGTAACGGCAACAGCAGTAGACGTATCCTGCGTAACAGTGGTGCTCGACGAGTCCGAGTCCGCGAATTCCCATACCACGTTCACTTCACCGATGATCGTCCTAGTCAGCTACTTGCGTAATCAAAGAATAGAGGTAAACCACTAACACTCTCCAGTATCCAACGACCCCGCGAGCTCCTTGAACGCCGCCACAGACAGATACATATCGCAGTCGGTGCACGAATCCGTCACCGTGCATGTTACAGATTTAGAACTGTCGTCTGCGAGCGTAATAGTGACCTATTTATGCACATGCACACTCAAAAATAGATGACAATGAATGAATGAGGCACAACAAACCTGCTTCCCGCAGTTATCCGTCGAATCGGCCGTAACGTAGTCCGTGGATAGACCGACGATGTAGTCCGTGTCGACGCTTGACCAGCCGCAGGCGCCTGCGGTCTCGTTCTAGTGTACGATTACGAATTAATACTTGAGGAGGGCAGGAGGAAAGACGATGAATACAGCACCTGGTATCCATAATAAGCAACAACAGTATCAGACCTCTCCTTCGCCATGCGCCTCATCCTATTATGGTGTCGCTTCGCGGCACCATCATGATCGTGGCCGACGCCAAACGCGAGCGCCGCGGACGCGAGGGAGAGCACAGCAAGCGAAGTCGAGGACCTCATCCGATTCTAGATTAAGTCTATGAAGAAGAGAGTGTGGGTGGGTATGTGGAACGAGCGACGGGACGAGGCGAGAGGGTGGTGGTGGTAGTGGTGGTAGGCAAGAGAAACAAGATGCAGAGCTCGGCTTTTCTAAATCTTCGTCGTGTCAAGGCAACCCGCAGTATACGTGATGAGCGGCTATAAGCAGGTGGACTAGAATTCCACCGGGCACAATTTGATGTCAGGGCATCAAATAAATGCTGCGTGGAAACGTTGTTGAGTCGGCGCGTTCGAGATTTATGGTCCAGTACTTCTCCCGTAAAAGAGTGGTTTTTGGCATCATAAACCCATCCAACGCGTGAGATACCTGAAGCCGCGAAGCTACAGAAAAACGCAGTTTAGAAAAAGGTGGCGCAAGAACAAATCTAAAAATATCTCACAGGCGCAGTAAAAATAGGCACACGTCCGCACGCTCGCACTCGAAGCTGATCTAAAAAGATCCCTCTTCCCTCGTAACTAACTTGGACGAGGCTCAACGTTCATGCCAAGATGAAGTCGCTCACTGACAAGGACATCGAAGAAACGTTCAACTTGAACTTGACACTCACTGATACAAAAGTAATACAACTGCCAGATCCATCTCACTATATTCAATACTCATTCATCATCCTCAACCACTTTCGTAAGATCCACCTTGTCAACCTCATACGCCCCCTTAAGCGCCCCCTCCACAACGTCCACCTTGACACCCTCCGCAGTCCCGCAGACGCGCAGAACAGCAGCAATCTTCCCCGGCGCCTGGCTGTCCGGCACCTTGACGTGCACATCCACCTTATCCGCACCCGGATTCACCAAGACAGTAACCTCCCTTGCGTAGTCGTACACCGCTAGCTTTCGCTCGCCCTTGTAGCTGCCAAGCACGACCGCGCTGCCAGGCCGCAGCAGCAGCGGCAGGCTCATGAAATCGTGCGTCTCCGTGTACCACTTGGGGCCTGTGCGGATCTTCCCACCGAGAAGCGCGTACCACTTGCCCTCGGGCACGTAGAACTGCACGCGGCCCTCCGCGTTGAAGACGGGGCACACCATGAGGTTGGGGCCCAGCATGAATTGCGTGTCGACGTTCCAGCACGTCGGGTCTTCCGGGAACTCGACGAACAGAGGGCGCATCATAGGGATCCCCGTCTCATGTGTCGCTATCGCGGTGGCGTATAAGTATGGCATGAGGGACAGCTTGAGGTCGATAAATTTCTTTAGGACACGATCTGCTTCGCCGCTTGGATCAAGCACCCAAGGCACCTGATAAAAGCATTAGTTGGAGTAGGTCTATTACAATTATTAGAGCGTACTCGGAAGCTTCCACTACCATGAAGGCGTGAATGACTAGATAAAGCACCAAACGCGAACCATCGTTTATACAGCGCAGGATCAGGTGTGCCCTCAAATCCGCCTGTAGGACCGCCGAATCAATATGGTGATGATCTTCGCAGGAAGATCAACGTACCGATATCATGCGCCCAATAACCGAAGCCACAAAGACCCAAACTCATCCCACCACGAAGCGTCTCAGCCATAGCTTCAAATGTCGACATCGGATCTCCGCCCCAATGCACGGGAAAACGCTGACCACCAGCTGTCGCAGAACGCGCAAATAGCACCGCTTGATTCTTCCCTTTGTACTCCTCGACGACCTCGAATGTGACTTTGTTATACAAAAAAGAGTAATAGTTGTGCATCTTCTCAGGGTTCGAGCCATCGAAGTACACGACGTTTCCGGTGGGAATTCGTTCTCCAAAGTCCGTCTATAAGACTAGTGTTAATAATACTCCTGAGCTGAGGAATCAACAGGTACCTACCTTGAAGCAGTCCACGCCCAAATCCATCAAGCCTTTGAGCTTCGATTGGTACCATTTACATGCTGCTGGATTTGTAAAGTCTACGAACGCCATACCAGCTTGCTATGGCTGACGTCAGTGACAGAGATCGCTGCAAAAAAGAATAATACGTGCCCAATAGTCGAACTGCCAAACACTCCCATCCCGCTTCTTCACAAAGTAACCACCCTCGACACCTCCGTCGAAGATCTTACTCTCTTGAGCGATGTAAGGATTGATCCACACGCAAACCTTGATAGCAATTGTCAGTGGTGGAACATTTAGAATAAGTTTGTATAATACCTTGTAACCTTTCTCATGCAAGCGGGTCAACTGCCCTTTCGCATCGGGAAAATAGTCCGAGTCGAATTCGTAGTCGCACCACTGGAACGCCTTCATCCAGAAACAGTCAAAGTGGAATACTCCGACTGAGATATCGCGGTCCTGCATTCCCTTCAAAAACTCATTGACAGTGTTCTCATCGTAATTGGTGGTGAACGATGTTGACAACCAGAGGTTAAACGTCCACGGTGGCGGAAGCGCAGGTCGCCCCGTGATTGCCGTATAGCGCTGCAAAATCGCCGACGGCGAAGGACCGTGTACAACATATACCGATACGGCTTCGTATGGAACGGATATGTTGACGCGAGTAGTTCCTAGAGAAAGAGGATCAGTATTAGAAAGTAATAATTAAGGTAATCCTCACTTTCGCTTTGAACCTCAAAGCTTACAGCTCCAGGGCAAGCAACAAACACGCCATAGCCGCGAGAGCTCAAGAAGAAAGGAACGTTTTTATAGGTCAATTCGGACGAGGTTCCTGCGTCTTCATTCCACATCTCTACACTCTGGAAAGACATTAGTTTTATACATTCCAAGAAACGCGTCGGTACCGACCTGCCCGTTCTTCACGAATGGCCCAAACCGCTCTCCCAAACCATATATTTTCTCGCCTACAGAGACTTGGAACTGCAGCGTCATCCACATGTCGCCCTTGTCCGGATCGACCAAGTTCAGGTTCGGATGCTGGAGATTGGTGTCACGCTTCACGTATCCGACCGAACGCCAGCCGAGCTGGGTCAGGAGATAATCGTTGGAAGACATGATGCCGGTCGGGCTACGGGCACCATGGGAGCGAATGTCAAAGTTGAACTGGCCTGGGCGCGTATCGAATGCTGCCGTCAAGGTGTTGGTGTACAGACTAAGTCCTGTTTCGGTCTTGGTCGCTTTGAGGCCGTCCTTGCGTATAGAAGCCTATTCGCCATTTTAAGTGTCGGTATGCCATGAGTCCGCGAAACAAAGCTTACAACTTCTTTGACGTCAATTGTGGGGAAGACTTCATAGTGGGGTCCTTGAGCAGTCGGCGCGTGGGCTTTCCAATGGTACGCCTCGAGATGGATAACGTCGGGTAGCGGGGACGAGCACTCCATCGTAATAGTTGGCGCGTTGAGCGTGTCCCCTCGATGGTATATCTTTCTGGTCGTCTACTGGCCATCAATAGTTGAGCTTGCTTAAGCGTCAAGGAGAACTTACCGCGACACATCGAAGGCGATCCTTTAATGCCTCACTCTTCACAATCTCTGTCGCCCAACTAATCGCTACACCAGGGGAGTTCTCCCACATACCAGTCGAGAACTTGACCATATTGGTGGACAGTTACCGGCGGAGTGTAATGGGGTGGGAGCTTTGTAGACGGAGAAACTCTGGAGGTTCTTATAAGAGACCGTAGTGCCGAGGCATCAAGTGAGCTGATTGTGATGAAAATCGAAAAACGTGTTAGGCTTTTTGGCCGCCGAAGGTCAGTCCTGGTCAGCGGACCGTGTCACTAGAAGACATGGAATCATTCGTGGTTGACGTGTTTGAACTGCATGTAGAAGCGCTGGCGATGGTGGTAGAATGGAAGAAAGGAAGGCGACCGCGATGACACGGTCCGGTGAACCGGCCCGGTACATAAGTGATGCTTGCTCCCAAAGTCCAAGAGCAAAAACAGTCCGCAGCAAGTATATACTTCTTGTCTTTCACAAGCAGTTGTCCAGGAATTAAGATGTAAAAACAAATGCTTCATAAGTAAGTAGAGAGGATTCAAAATGGGTGTTATAATCATAAGAACAGTGCTATAAGTAATCCTCCAAACACCTCCACCAAGGCTACTTATCATTCCTCTACTTATTGTACTTAGTAGCAGATGTAGTGGTCTCCGCAGGGACCATAGCTCGAATTGGGGTAGTTGAAGCATCAGCGGTCGCTAATCGAGAATAATCAGTCTCAAGGCGCGTATAGAGAATAAAAGTTTAAAACACACCCTTCATCAACCATGTCATCTGGGTTGCCCCAGCTTTTGTCACCGTGTCGGCTACCGCCCTTGCCTATGTAGCAAATGTCTACGAAGGCCATGAGTCCCAACGCTATCGACGGAGCAGCGAAACGACGTACAGTGTCCCGGGCAAGCGTTGGGGTGTCCATCGGTGGAGCCAAAGTTCAGTTTCCAACGGTCGCCCTGGTCAACAACGAGGTCGAGGTTGCCATAAGAGGTTTCCCGCTTCGTGACCATGCCCTGTTAGAGAAACCAAGACAAATGGGGGCTATTGATGAAGTCTGGATTCACGTACGGTATCGACATCGGGGCAACGACGCCCAAAGCAAGAGTCATCAATTCGGCGAAGGAAGTTGTAAAGTGCACTGTGTCAAAGAGGTTGAGACTGAGGTAGAATGAGAAAGACTGCAAATGAAGAAGCAGAATGAAGACTTACCACCAAAGCAGTCAACCTTTTATACCGCACCAGTAGTATCCTAAAACGCGAAAGGTGGAGGCTAGAAAGCGAACTACGAAACAACTTGTATTCCAAAGCGACGCCGGCAAAGCATTCGGAGTAAGTGTGCATGATTACCAGACCTTCGAAACGTTGGCAGGCGTTCGCGTACTGGACCAAGGCGGAATTCAGGCGGATGCAGGATGAGAGTAGCACAACAATTCACTGTTCAGGGTACAGTATTCAGGAAAGGGCGAAACATAGAGAGGAGAGCTTTCCATGCCAGGGCTGGAATGCGATGAGAGCAGCAGTACCGATGACCATGAAGAAACTGGGCCAAGAGCGTATGACGGAAGTGTTCAATCAAAGGTTCTGGTAAGGCGTGGCTTAAGAGGAATCAAGCTGCAGTGACTTTGGGCGACTTGATGGTGAAAGTAATGGAGAAACTCAGAAAGGCGGAGAAAGCCGAAAGTGCATCCTTCGGCCGGCACTTTCCGGCTTTGACCGCGCCTTGTCCTAATCGTTCGCCCAAATCCTCTTCTAATTCCCTCAGCTTTGTTCCTCGAATTGCGCCAATATCTCTTATTCTATGTCCGTGTCGTTCTCTAGAACTGAACATTTACTCCAAGACGCGACAATGACAGCCCACATCATGTGTTTGGTTAGCAGTTCCAAATGCAAAATAGACCTCAGCGTGTCCGGAGGTACGTTAATCACCACAGCCTCCTTTACTAGTGGCGCAACTCTAAAATTGTCGGCAATCAACTTGTTGAATACGACATGCCTGTCAGTAGCGCGTCATTCCCTCACTCACGACTAGAACTTGGGCTTATTGGAGCGCTGAGCACTTCTTCCGATGACTAGGTTGGCATCATGACTAGTAGAATGTAAGCTTTGGACTTGCTCAGAGGGTTCGTCTATCCGCTGTGGTCGGATATTGGCGCTGCAGAGATGTTCAATTCTCTCCGAGGCCAAAATGACACGGGGCTGTTTCCGATGCTCTTCAAGTCGTTTCGAGCGATGCTTGCACCAATTCTCGTATCATCTGCATTCTGCTTCTTCATTTTGCAGTCTTTCTCATTTCATTCCAATCTCAACCTCTTTAACACAATGCACTTCAGTCAAGTACCGCTTTCGCTGCAATTGACGACTCGTGCTTTGGGCGTCCTTGCGCTTCCCAGCCACGTGAATATCCGCCGGAGACTACCAGACAACCAGTACTGATGTTTGTTTATTTAATAGGGCGTCCTCACGAAGCGGGAAGCCTCTTATGGAAACCCCAACCTCGTCATTGACCAAGGCGACCGGTGGAAGCTGAACTTTGGTTCAACAGATGGACACCCTAATGCCTGTCCAGGGCACTGTACGTCGCCTTGCTTTCACCGGGACTTGTCTGTCGTATCGTACTCATTTCGTTTACAGACATCTGTTACATTGGCAAGGGCGGTAGTCGACACGGTGGCGAAAGCTGGGGCGACCCGGACGACATGGTTGACGAAGGCTGAGTTTTATTTCTCTTTACGCGCCGAGGGTTGAGATTGATGGTTCTCGATTAGCGATCGCTGGCGCTTTAACTACCCGAACTCGGGCAATGGTCCCTGCGGCGACCACTACATCTGCTACTACAGCAAGTAGCTGTATATAAACGAAGGCTGTCTGCAGCCTACTTAAGTTAAGTTGATGTGATCGGACATGAGGAGGTCAATCGACGTGAGATTCGCATTCTTGTTGTACAGTAAATTACTTCTCAGAGGAAACACCCTCTCTCCATTCTCCGACTCCTGCCTGGACATCGCTCAAATCTACTGTCAGCCTCTTCTCGAACAGTCTCCACGACACGTAGTCGTCCTGAGACAACGCGTTCAAAGCTTCGTCAGCATTTGAGTCTATGGTCGTCCCAATGTGATTCCCAAAGCGCTCGGAAAGCTGAGACTTGACAAACTTGATGAGCCTGAAAACGTCGTGCGGCTCAAGCAAGTCAAACGTGTAATCCGCCACTTCCTGGATGATGCACTACAGCCCGTACTTTAGCAACCACGCCGATAAGAAAGAGGAGCGCAGACTGAGACTCGGAACTCACATCTCCTGTCTGATCATCGATCCATGCTAGCATGGTCGTGACGATATTGCGCTCAAAGAGCAGGCCAATGACCGGCGCCTTCACGCAATGAAGCTCCCAAAGTGCGAGCGCAGATCTCAGAGCCATGGAGAGATGGGCGACATGCCGGTGTCGTTCATCCGGGTCGTCGGGTACCAAGACGTACTCAGCGACGACAAGCGGAATCTGGACTTCAGCTACCCCATGTAGGAAACTAACCTCATTAGTGATTGCGAATTCGGGACACTGTTCTTTTAGCCTCTCGGACGGGAAGCCATTGCGCAACAGAATCAGACGATTCTTGTCAAGGCAGGAGAGGATTGCACAGTTTGGCCGAATCTCGTCGAGCAGGGGGTCCGTAAATTGTACCCTCGTTCTCAAGACGGAGATGGGAATGGACGACCCATTGAGGGTAGTGTCTAAAAAAGTTTTGAACTTGAGTCGAACGAAAGCACGAAATCGTACGGACCTCAGCTTGAAGTGCAGGGTGTCCATGACTCTCCATCCATAGGAGAAGATGGCGTTATACAGCGCGAGCCAATGCGTCGTGGTTGTATGACTGTCTAGCCAGTCCATAGGTATATCACACAGGTCGTGCGCGTGCGAGGAAAACAGGATGGAGTGTCTGACGTCAGACCTTGTAGCGACCAGGTCGGGGCGTTGGGCATCGTTTAAGCTCAGTGAGCGACATGCCGTTGCAAATGCGTCCAGTAATGCATGAGCACGGTCCGGGATTCCTTTCTTACTGTCTTCCAGCGAATCCTACGATGGAGCGTCAAACAGACTGTACGTTTTGGAGCAACAAAATACGTACATCGATATCCGATTCCGATACTCGTGTGCCCTCGAGTACGACATTCATCCAGGCCTGGATATGAGACGGCAACTCGTTAGCGGTACATCTTGGCCGAACATAGATCGCCGCCTGCTGTAGCCAAGCATCTATGTCCTGTCGATCTTTGCAAAACAGAAGTCTAGACAGGGTGAGTTACAGAGAGCGCACTATAACGAAGGCAATTAAATCTCGTACCGAAGAACGACGTCGTCTGCGATTAACGGTGGATGTTTCATGTCAAGATGGCGCCGACCTGCAGCACTTTCTACAACTTGAATGTCATCCTTGGGTATTACTAGCCACTTGCAAGGCTCCAACGTCGCGGAGGCCGCAGGCTTATGTATCTCGTCTAAGACCCTATCCGCGAGCTGAAGAAGATTGGACATGATGAGTCGTACATGCAGTGCATGGAGATGATCCCTCCAAATGTCAAAGGGTCGAAGTTCATGAACATATTCGAAAGCAATTGGGTGGATACAAGGCTAAGTCGGAGAGCGTGTGTCAGAGGAATTAAGTAGTCAGAAAGCTACAGTACTCACTTCGCACCATTCATCCAAGGTGCCAACGAAAGGTTGAACCTTGGAACGATTGAAGAAAAGTGCACCGATGGGCAGGGAAATACCAAGGACAGCGTATAAAGGAAGAGCCGCCGCGATAGCAGACATGAGATGCGCCTCATGCGCCTCTTGGCCAGCTTCTGATGTGGGATGCGCCTTGTTGTATTCCGCGATAAAGATTGGGATATAGAGGACACTAGCTGACGTGGCATCAGCGTTCAGAAATGCATCTGCAGGGTGATATCGGAGTGCCAGGCGCAAACGACTAGAAGACTCGGATACCGGCACTTTCAGCGAAAAGACCACATCGGGAATGAGGACCGGGCACTCTAGATTTGTCGCCTTCGTCGTGGTAGGATTGAGGCACCAGCGGGGACGAAAACTGGCCGTAAGGTTAGTAAGCCGTGACCCGCGACTAGCCGGGAACCTACCTGACAGCGATGCCCTTGTCTTGGAGCTTTTCCTCGTGCCAGAAATTGAGGAAGAACGAGTCGTAGGCGGGCGTCCAGTCGCATGTAGGGACTAATGGGGGAATTCTATCTGACACGCAGTGTAACGATACGGACTCTGATACGTCGTGCGCGGAGCACAATGCCAGACAGAGAGGATGCAAGGACTGAGATGAACTCCCTTGGGAGAAAAGCGAGCTGGGATCCTTGTAGAACCTATAAATTACGGGCTTCTGAAGCACGGCTTCTTTATATAACCATTCCAACTCCTTGAAAAAGCTACGAAGATCAATGGGCATGTTGAGACTCGTAAAGCTCTACAATCACATGGCGTGAGAGGCCATGTTTCGAGCCAGGCTTATGCTAACCTTCTCACGAAAAACATCCGGAAGAGAGCACGCGAAGAGACTGTCAACCATTGCAAGTGTGGCGGCAGTCTCCTCTGAGCTTTGTTCACCGACTAGGATGTTATAACCTGAAGATATCAGATCCATCTTCGGAAGCATCTGAATATCTCTGACGCCGTATATGAGCCTGTAGTAAGAAGTTAACAGCGGAAGTAGTATTGTGGATACACGTACTCTCGCACTTCGTCGTCTGGACAATATGGGTAGTACTCTGGATGAGTAGAACGGTCGGATTGCAATCTGTCCTCAGATTCAGTAGAAGACATCATGAGATTTGTTCTGGCTAAGAGAGGGGGGATGTTGATGAAGGACAAGTACTGCGTTGATCGCTCTTGAAGAGCAGACCCGTCAACCGGTTTGAGCGAGCCCCCGTCTACTAAATGTCCAATGAAGTTCTCTCGATGTAACTGACGGACGGATACCACCAGCGCGATAGACAGCCAGACGACGTGTTGGTTGACGGAATCGCGCTTCGGCCGGTCCCGGCCATACTGGGGCCGCCTTCCAAACAGGGAAAGAGAAATTACTGGAAGGGGCCGGAAATTTACTGTTTGCCCTCTACGCGTTTTCCCCTTTCCTCTCCCTCGATTTTCTCTTCTCTACCTTCTCCTTATTCCTCAATAATGTCCTCAGTCCCCGCACCACTTCCGCCGTCGACGGCCAACTGGCACTGGAAGAACAAGAACGTTACAAAATGGGGCCACGAATGGTTCAAGAGCGAGCTCACGAACCTCAAAGTTCAAGGAGAGACCGAGGGAGAGGCGGTCTGGATTGCCGACGTTTTCGACGTTGACGGCGATATCGAGCTCGGCCAGCGCAAGTCCAAGTACGTCGACATCCGTTTGGTGACCACGTCCTTACAATTTCTTACTAGATTGATCACGATTTTCGACTGTCGATTCACGATTAACTGGGAGGGCGCCGCCAGCGATGGATCCGAAGTCAGAGGGCGCATCGACATCCCCGAGGTCTCGCACGAAAACACTGTCGATGACCAGGAGCCCTACGGAGTACGCCAATTATTCATCAACCCCCGACAGCGCAATGCTAACCAAAAAATACATAGTACATGTGGAGTATGACGACCTCGGCGACACCGGAGGCAACGGCGGTCTATACCCTGGCCAAGTCGCGTCTTCCCGCTCTTATGGACGCCGTATTCCGCAAATTCCCTGCTACGATGCTCGAAGTGCACGGAAGGGATCTGACGGTGAGCGCCGACCCAAGTCGTTCGGGGACACCCGCGCCGTCGACTCCGGCTGCAGCACCATCGCCAGCTGCTACCGCCGCCGCCCCCTCGAAGCCCGTCAAGAAGCCCGACGTCAAGGCTGTTAATACCACGACGGTCACTGTGGAAGGAAACTTTGCTGCCAGCGCCGACGACTTGTTTGGTTTGCTCACAGACGAAAAGCGCATTCCCATGTGGACGAGGGCGCCTGCCCAGGTAAGTACCATGTTCTTTTGTTTAGCGGCGTGCTGAGATGAGGCCCTAGAGCGCCGCCAAGGCAGATACGGACTATTCGCTGTTCGGCGGCGGAGTCAAGGGCACGTACATTGCGTTGACGCGTCCCACTGAGATCATACAGTCGTGGGCGTTGTCCAGTCCGACTTGGCCATCTGGTATTTTTTTCAAAACATTGCACTATGAATCATTTCTGACGAGTCGTAGACCACACTGCACAATTGACGACGACTTTGGTGCAAGGCTCTGACTCGACCAAGGTTACATTCACGTTGGCTGGTGTTCCTCTCGGCATACAAGACGAAATACAGAGAAACCTTGAAGGATATTAGTAAGTTGGCTTTCTTCTTGCCTTGTACGCGATGCTAAGATCCGTTCAGCATTCATGGCTTTAAATCGATTGGGTATGTCCAACTTGTTTACTCGCAACCTTCGCCTCCTCCGAGTCCCAAGAAGAAGCGCGCGCCTTCGCCGGTCCCCAAAAAGAATACTTCTTCCTACCTTCCTGTTATCGCTATTTCTGCTTTGATATTTGCCGCTGCGTTTTCTATACCTTTCTTATCGCGCTCGTAATATCGTATTCCTAATGATATGTGTTTTTGTTTACAGGTTGGGCACGATGCTGTAAACGTTGTCCTCGTCAAGCGGCGACGGAAATGAAGACCAAGATATATAGAAGAAGATTATACATGTTGTACTGATGGGTAGAGAAATGCAATTTGGTTTGAAGGAAAGCTTCTGTTATGGCTTCTACTATCAGTTGGCTGCTGGTATAGCGAAGAAGACGAATCTACCTCGGTTGCTTGTGTAGCAAGGTGGGAGGAATCAATTGCCCTTGAGTCCTTGGTTGATTATGTAGCGAGGTAGAGGTCGAGACCCGGTGTCAGACAAGTGTCAGATCTTCCAGCATCCAACAGCCACAACGCTATTTCAAAAATTTTCGCCCTACTTGAACTCTCGTACAGTACGCTCAACGTCACGCATATATCTTCTCGTACTCACGTCGAGCACTACAGATGCTCGAGTATCTCGGCGGCTACTACCTCCCCTTCCCCGCCGCGCGCCACGTCATGAAGACCCTTCAGATTGACGACAAAGGCATGGAAGACTGGCGCATCGAATTCCCCATCAACGATTGGCTCGCCAAACACGGAAAAAAGGACGTCCTCGCCGGTGTCCTCCAACACCCGTCTGTCCGGGACCCCGAACAGGACGACAGTGGCTACGGTCTCCTCCTCGCAACCCAGTTCTATCAGCTAGTAGACGATCAGTATGACGTGTCGTTCAAGGAGGGAGAGAAAGAGAAGAGGGTAAAGGAGTGGCTCGTAAACGAGGGTGGTGCGAAAGAGAGCGATTTAGAGTGGATGTCTGTGTGCGACAAGCATGGGATCACACGTGGGGGAGTTGTTCCTATCGAGAACGACATTTCCGCCTCTCATACCATTACTGAATTGACGCCCGAACAATTTAGGAGGTGGTATGAGGCTGGTAAACCATCTATAATCGAATTTCTGGCAGCAGAGGGAGTAACTCAGAAGTGAGGAGCTTGAAGACTCTTTCATCACTGGTTGGGCACTATGCTTTAAACGTTGTCGTCGTCGGGTGGTCTCCGACTGGTGAGGGAAATGAAGAGCAAGATATACATAGAGAGGAAAATTATATGTACATGTTGTACTGATGGGTAGAGAAATGTAAATTGGTTTGAAGGAAAGCACACTGGACAGCTTAGCAAGGATATATTATACAACTACGAGCAAGTAGTAAAGCAAGTACAGAGACACCTCGTGCATGTTCAAGCTGCTTGCGACCGAGCTGCCTCTGCCGCCAAAAACTCGACTGAATTCGGGGCACCAGCAGCTATCCATCTCATAAGCTGAGCATGCGTCATCTGGACGCGCCTGGCCTTGCCCCGATGTAGGAACAAACCCGCAGCACGTAATCTGGTCGTTGTCGAACACAGATGGCATCCACTCCAAATCGCTGCCGTCGTTTATGAGCCACTCCTTCACCCTCTTCTCTTTTTCTCCCTCCTTGAATGAGACTTTATCTCGAGAACGCCCCGACGAGTGGATTTGGGTTACGAGGAAGAGGCCGTGGTCTTCGTCCTCTCTGGCGTCGCGACCGGTGGATGGGTGTTGGAGGACACCGGCGAGGATGTCCTTTTTGCCTTGTTTAGCGAGCCAGTCGTTGATGGGGAATTCGATGCGCCAGTTTTCTACGCCTTTGTCGTCAATCTGAAGATTCTTCATGACGAGGCGTGTGGCGGGGAAGCGGAGGTAGTAGCCGCTGAGATAATTGGGCATCTGCTACGCGTCAGTACGAGAGGATATGTGTGACGATGAGCACACTATTCAAGATTTTAATGAGTATAGACAGAAACCTGTGGAAATATTGTTGCGGCTGGTGGATGCTGGAGGGTACCAAATGCTGGACAAGAAATTAAAAATTGCCGGCATAATCGTGACAGCGCGTCCGTGATGATGTAATGATCACCAACCACCACCATCAAAACAAAAAAGTCGTCTAGCGACGCAAAAACAAACACAGCGGAAAGTTCATCCACAGTGTCTACATGATACCTGTGGTGGCTTGTCCGTCGAGAACAATTTTATTGTTAAAAACTCCTTTTCATCGAGCTTGTCAAGCCTAGTCATTTTTGCGGGTTTATGGTGTCCATCCTTAGGGTGTTTGATGCTGGCATGCCAGAGAAAAAATATATCAGTCTTCTGTGTATATGCCCAGCCTGTCTCGTAGATAAAGCTCTCGAGAGTTGTCGAGCGGGCAGCCGCAGCCAGAATTTTTTAAGGTTCGGACAATGATGTCATGGCATTGCTGTCCTCGGCAACGCCTGATATTAGAACTCCGCACGGACTTTACCGTGCAGCCTGCACTTCGCAGCTTCAGACGCATTCGACGACCCCCGTGTTTATCCAAAAAGAAAAATCTTAAGACTAGCACTTGTTGACAACACTGACTCCTGTCAGTTCTACTTACAATGGAGACAACATTCAAGTCCTGTGAGTTTGGGCAACAGGAGGTCAAGTCCATCTTCCTATTTAGCAAGTGCAACCATGGGAGCTACTCTCGGGCAGCTTACCGTGATCCTGGCTTGTTAGAGAAGTAGGTGGTAGTTAGATGTACGCAGTTTAGTAGTGCCATACTGTAGTCTAGCGTCCGGCGATCTGGAAAGGTCCGTGCCGTGTAATTGATGATGATGATGATCAACGTGACCCTGTTCCTCTACCCACCACCACCATCGCCGTCCGTGGCGAGAGAGTACGACTTCCCCGACAATTTTGACGACGATCGCTCAGTCGAAGTGATGCGCTGTAAACGCTCGTGATCGTACTAGCATCTGAATGTCAGCATGTGGTAAGTTCTTGATCTTTTGATTTTTGATTCTTCTCTGACACCGGGCATAGTAGTAGATTCCCTGCATCGTATCGGCAATAGTATACGGTATTGCGAGTCGATATGCGGAATTGCTAACTTAGTCTGCGCTGCCACATACCAATTTCCTCAGAGGATGCGCCTTGTCTTCGTGCTGGCTCCACGAGTGTCCGTAACGGTATAGCCATCCAGGTTTTGTGGCAGTGATGATAACTGGCTGGGTACGCGCTTCCACCTCCGTCTGCACCTGCTATATCCTATGATCTTTGTAATCGATAAACCCTTTTCCGCCGTCCTTAGGTTTTATAGCATACGGTGACAGCTGTTCTAATCTGAATTCTAGCGCCAGCATCATCTAAGGTAAGCGCGCACGCTGGTCTTGTTTAAATAACAAGAGATAGACCTTTCCCATGTAGCTTATCCCAATCGTCATATCAGTGAGCCCGAGCTACGCATATACTCTGCGAGATAACTGACCTTCATCTTCAGACGCTGCCTGTGGTTTCTCTATGTCGCAACCCACTGCTTCCTTCGTGTACCCGCGTCCGGGTATTCCACAGCCTGAGGACCCAATCCCGTCATGGCTCTGCGAGAGGCTACATAACCTCGACGGGGGTCACTCGTTGGGTGCCGGCCTACACAATATACTTCTGAACTGCTATTTCCCCGCCACGTCGAAGTTTATGGTTAAGCCGATTTCAACTCGGCATTGCGGTAGCATTCCATCTGGAAGAGCCCCTAGTGCTGGTCGTACTTCAACTGAGCCAGTTGAGAACGATGACGACGTGCTGGAGTTTATGGTCTGCAAATCTGGAGCAGACTTGCACGGCGACGTTCCTATCCTTATCTGGGAGCTCACGCGGCATAAACCCGACGCCGGGCAATCAGCCAAAGAAGCTGCACAAGCTGCTCGATATAGAGCTTGGAGCGCTGCCTATGAGGCAAACCGTGCTGCGGCCGTTATCATATTGGCCTTTGTTGAGAAGTCGATGGTGACGGTCATGACCAAGCCGTCTACATCACCTCAGGTAGTCATGATTCAGTTCGACAATGTCCTAGGTCGCGATGTACATCGCCTATTGACCGGATTGCGTCGAAGACACGAATGATCATGTCCTAGTAGTATCGCGTACGTCCGTCTCAATTTCATTGTATACAGTATCAGCTCTGCCACCAGAAACTTGACTGCATCTTGTCTACCAGCCTTCCTTCATCCTGAAGCCTCTTCAGGCGTCATGTGAACACACCTGGCTTGACCCCAAACGTTGTTCTCGGTAGGAACAAATCCGCAGCACATGTTTGGTCGTTGACGAACAGACATCGACTCCAAATCGCTCTCTTTCACACCAACGGCGAGGACGTCCTTTTTGCCATGTTCGACGAGCCAGTCGTTGATAAGGAATTCCAGGCGCCAGACTTCAGCACCATTGTCGTTACTCTGAAGATTCTTCATAATGCAGTGCATGGCGGAGAAGGGGAGGTAGTACACCGGTAACTGAGCTGTCACTTAACAATTTCCTCAGAGGCTGCGCCTTGTCTACGCCCTGGCTCCATGAGTGTCCCTGTAGACGTCTAGGTTTAGTGGAAGTGATCATAACTCGCTGGGTACGTGCTTCCACCTCCGTCTACACCTGCCATACCCTATCATCACTGTCATCGATAAACACTTTTCCATCGTCCTTAAAGGAAGTTAAGTTTCATAGCATACGGTGACAGCGGTTCTGACGGAAACAATTCAAATTCTAGCGCCAGCATCAACTAAGGTAAGCGCTCTTGCTGTTCTTGTTTAAAGACCAATGGATAGACCTTTCTCATGTAACTCCTCCCAAACACTAATATCGGTGAGCCCGAGCTGTGCATATACTCTGCGATATACTCACCGTCTTCATCGTCAGATACTATCTGTGGTTTCTATATGTCGATATCGGCCAGTGCTCCCTTCGTGTACCCGCGTCCAGGCATTCCACAGCCTCAAGACCCAGTCCCGTCATGGCTCTGCGAGAGGCTTCATAACCTCGACGGGGTTCACTCATTGGGTGCCGGCCTACACAATATGCTCCTGAACTGCTATTTCCCCGCCACGTCGAGTTTTATGGTTAAACCAATTTCTCGCCGAAGCTCCTGGTCACCGTACCTCAACTGAGCTAGATGACGAGGTACTGGGGTTTGTGGTCTGTAAATCTGGAGCAGACTTGCACGGTGACATTCCAGTCCTTATCTGGGAGCTCAAGCGGGACAACGTTGACAGTTCGAGGACGACTGTCGAAATCAAGCGATATAACGATTGGGCCTCAGCCTATCAGACGATGCGTCGCCACTCAGGCGATCCGCACACAGTCACTTTAGCTGTCGTTGAGCAGACCTTTGTGACGATTTTCGTGTCGGAGTCTGCATCACCTGGTTGGGTCAGCACGCGATGCAATGTTCTAGATCCCTTCGTACACAAAGAATTGACAGATTTGCGTGTACGGTATGAATGATCATGTCTTCGATTACCATGTCCTACTACTGAGTATCAAGCTTCTTGCGGCTGAACTCCCTCTGCCTCCAGAAACTTGGCTGCAGGTGGATAACCAGCCTTCTGCCATCTCTGACGCTGATCGGACGTCATTTCAGTGACGGTGTGAAGGGCTGAAATGTCGTTCTCGGTAGGGACAAGTCCCATGCTGGTGATTTCATACTCGTCGCGCACGGACATCCACTCTAAATCGCTTTCTTTCGCGCCACCGTCGTTTATAAGCCACGCCTTCACCCGCCTCTCTTTGTCTCCCTCCTTGAACGAGACGTTATCCTGAGCACCTTCCAGGAACTGGGTTACGAGGAGGAGGCCGTTAGGCTCTGCGTCTTGTCGATCAGTGGATGGGTGTTGCAGGACACCGGCGAGGATGTCCATTTTGCCATGTTTAGCGAGCCAGTCGTTGATGGGGAAACCAATGCGCCGGTTGTCCACGCCTTTGTCGTCAATCTGAAGATTCTTCATGACATGGCGCGTGGCGGGGAAGGGGAGGTAGTAACCACCGAGATAACAAGGCATCTGTAGTGCTCGATGTGAGTACGAGAAGATATGCGTGACGTTGAACGCACGGCACGAGAGTTAAATGAGAATAGACAAGTACTGAGAATAATTGTGAGATATTGTTGTGGCTGGTAGGTGCTGGAGGGTGCTGGCAGATGTTGAAAGACAAGAATTGCCGGCATAATCGTGACAGCGCGTCTGTGATGATCAACGTGACCCTGTTCCTCTTTACCCGCCACCATCACCGTCCATGGCGGGGGAGCAGGACGTCCTCGTCATCTCTGATGACGATCGCTCGGTTCAAGTAACGCGTCGTAAAGGCTCGTGATCGTACTAGCATCGGACTGTCAGCATGTGGCAACTTGAAGTTCTTGATCTTTTGATTTTTGATTCTTCTCTGACACCGGGCCTAGTAGTAGATTCTCTGCATCGTACCGACAATAGCATACTGACGGTATTGCGAGTCGATATGCGGAATTGCTAACTTGGTCTGAGCTGCCGCATACCGATTTCCTCAAAGGACGCGCTGGCTCCTCGAGCAGACGTCTAGGTTTCAAGTGATTATGACTCGCTGGGTACGCGCTTCCACCTCCGTCTACACCTGCCATATCATATGATCATTGTAATCGATAAACCCTTTTCCGTCGTCCTTCAAGGAAGTTAGGTTTTATAGCATACGGTGACAGCGGTTCTAATCTGAATTCTAGCGCCAGCGTCATCAACTCAGGTAAGCGCTCTTGCTGTTCTTGTTTAAAGACCAATGGATAGACCTTTCCCATGTAACTCCCCCCAAACCCTGATATCGGTGAGCCCGAGCTGTGTATATACTCTGCACGAGATATTCACCTTCATCTTCAGAGACTGCCTGTATGTCGCAACCCAGTGCCCACTTCGTATACCCGCGTCCGGGCATTCCACAGCCTGAGGACCCAATCCCATCATGGCTCTGTGAGAGGCTTCATAACCTCGACGGGGTTCACTCGTTGGGTACCGGCCTACACAATATGCTCCTGAACTGCTATTTCCCCGCCACATCGAATTTCATGGTCAAACCGATTTCTCGCGGAAGCGCCTTTACTAGTTGCGAGCCGGTTGAGACGAACCAGAACGATGATGACGCACTGGAATTCATGGTCTGTAAATCTGGAGCAGACTTGCATGCCGACGTTCCTATCCTTATCTGGAGGCTCAAGCGGGATGACCCCGCTGCCTCGCGAATGATGACCAAAGTCGAGCGATATAGACTTTTGGTCTCTGCCTATCGGGCGAGGCGTGCGGACAGCCCACACCCTGTGATATTAGCCGTCGTGGAGAAGGCTTTGGTGAAGATTTCGATGTTGACCTCGGAGTCTGGTGACATCGTTGAGATGCAGCATGTCAATATTCTGGATCCCATGCTTCACAAATTTTTAGTACACTTGCGCGTACAGTAAGAATGATCACCTTTTTGCATTGTACAAGGTATATCAATCGGGGTGAATGTTTTTTCGTTTCGAGAAATGTTCACCGTTATGATGGAGGTACAGCATCGAAGTTGCCCCCCAGCGTCGATATAGAATGCTCTGTTCAAATGCGGCGCAGTCAAAATGACATTAACTTGAAGTCTTTGTCGCTGCACGAGCCTGACGTGAGCCAAGGATGACATTTCATATATACAATGACATATACTTTTGTCTCGACGACTGGGGCATCTTCAAGCTCCTTGTGGCTGAACTCCCTCCGCCGCGCTGAACTCGATGTAACCAGCCTCGGCCAGCCATCTCAAACCCTGTTCGGGCGTCATCTTAATGACAGCGGCGCTCTCAGGGCCTGAAATGTTGTTCTCGGTAGGGATAAATCCCCTGCGGGTGATTCGGTGCTTGTCGCACACCGACATCCACTCCAAATCGCTCTCTTTCGCGCCACCGTCCTGTATGAGCCAATCCTTCACTCTCTTCTCTTTCTCTCCCTCCTTGAACGAGACGTTATCGGCATAACCTTCCGACCAGTCAAATTGAGTTATGAGGAGGATCCCGTTGTCTTCGACCTCTCTGGCGTCGCGACCAGTGGACGGGTGTTGCAAGTAACCGGCGAGGATGTCCTTCCTGCCGTGTTTAGCGAGCCAGTCGTTGATGGGGTGTTCGAGGAGCCAGTTTTCCGCGCCTTTGTTGTCAATATGAAGGTTCTTCAGGACGCGGCGCGTGGCAGGGATGGGGAGGTAGTAACCACCGAGATAATCAGGCATCTGTAGTGCTCGGCGTTAGAATATGAAGATGTACGTGAAGATGAGCATACTGTGCGTACTGCAAAGGACTTCTGAAATATTGTTGGATGCTGGACGGTGGACGTTGGATGTTGGAGGACAAGAAGCGTTCAGTTTAAGTAATGCGCTGTAACCGCTCGTGATCGGATTGTCGGCATCCCTTGTTTTCCAAAGTAGGGAGTCATCGCTAAGCGCTTTGAACTTTTCTAGTTGGCGGAATACTTCATGTTCATTATTGAGTGGCGCGTGCTGGACGATGGAAGCAGGGACATCTTGGAGCAACAGCGCAAGAGGCTTATATTCTACGGATTATAGCTAACGTTTCGCGTAATCAGCAGGGACTAGATAATTGCTCTGAAGAGCTACGGCTGTCGGAGCGTGATGAGAGACGCCTATGCATCTTCAAACTTCTTGCGGCGGAATGTCCTCTGCCGCGAACAACTCGATTGTTTCTTCTGGGGCACCAGCATCCATCCATTTCTTCCACTGTTCATACGTCATCTTAACATCCTTGACCTTGCCCGCAACGACGTTCTCACGAGGAACAAGTCCGTTGTGTGTGATTCTATGCTTGTCGCACACGGACATCCACTCTAAATCGCTCTCTTTCGCGCCACCGTCGTTTATAAGCCACTCCTTCACCCTCATCTCTTTCTCTCCCTCAGTGATCAAGACGTTATCTTGATAACCGTCCGACCAGCAAAATTGAGATACGATGAGGAGGCCGTGGTCTTCGTCCTGTCTGGCGTCGCGACCAGTGGACGGGTGTCGGAGAACACCGGTGAGGATGTCCTTCTTGCCGTGTTTGGCCAGCCAGTCGTTGACGGGGAATTCGAGGTAAGTGTTGTCTACGCCTTTGTCGTCAATCTGAAGATTCTTCATGACGTGGCGTGTGGCGGGGAAGGGGAGGTAGTAACCGCCGAGATAATAAGGCATCTGTAGTGCTGGGCATTAGTACGAGAAGATATCTGTGACGCCGAGCATACTGCGCGAGATTAAGAACTGCAAACAATTGTACAATATTGTTTATGCTGAAGCAAGCAATGAAAATTGAAATGCCGGCATAGTGGTGACAACGCGCTTGTGACGATCAACGTGACCCTGATCCTCTTTACCCACCACCACCATCACCGTCCATGGCGGGCGAGCACGACGTCCTCGACATCTCAGACGACGAAGCTGAAGTTATTGACATCTCTGACGACGAGCAGGAGGTGGTTAAGAAAGATGGCAACTATAAAGAGCCCGAGGAATATGCGATCTATCGACCACTAGTCAAGCGGGTCGTCGATGCGCTTGGAGGAGGGACACCATACCGGCCCGGAGACTCTGCGTATGCGTGTCTCAAGGATTTGAAGCGCTTGTGGCGCAAGGACGATGACACCGTCGCGCGAATGCTGTGGGAAGCGCGCACCATGATAAAAGATCTTATTCCCCTGCTATTGGTGCTTGGTCCAGAAGACAAGCGTGCAGTGGCGACCGTGGATTTGATCACTGCCATGACCTGGCCAGTGGATGTTGCTGCCGAGTTGAAGGAATTGGACGAGAACGAAGAAGATGCCAACGTGCGGCCGGAGTACACGCATCTCCTGGCTGCGCACGACGCGTACAAAACCGCTCTCTGTGCACCCAAGGTGCTAGACACGATCTTTGCCATCCTCCTACCACCCCTCGCTAAACTGCCGAAAGAGCGCTCCCCGCGCGACGGGCAGGTCATCAACGTTATATTACATCTCTACCGAAATCTGGCCTTCATCAAGAGCGAAAGCTCATCCTATATCATGCGCTTGCAAGCCACCCATG